>RJWM01018143.1:23355-41569 GCA_004363535.1 Dasyprocta punctata | reverse complement strand
TAAAAATAGCACTTTAAATAGCTGGTATCCTAGGTTCTTCCCAACAAGATGAATTTAACTCTGGAACTCTTTTTTTTCTTTTTCAGTCTGGGCTTCAAATGTCCTCATATCTTTTTATTACTACCTGCTATCTGAAGCTTCTTTTCTTCTCTTTCTTTTATTTTGAAGAGAATAAAACCAAACAAAATAAAACAGAATAGAGTCAATCAAAACAAAACAATGAACATGGTACATGAATTCAAAAAAAGATAAAAGGAAATCAATAATGGCTACTATAATGCCTCTTGTTATTTTCAAAATAACAGCCCACACCATCAGGCATAATAAAATCAAAGAAAACAGACAGAATAAAACCAATAAAAACAAAACAATGGAAGCAATACAGGACTTCAAAACAACAGTAAAACAACAGTGGTTGCCATGATGCCTCTTGTTATCTTCTAAGTAGTTGCCTGTATCATCAGACATAATACAATCAAACAAATCAAAATAGAGTAAAATGACTCAAAACAAAACAATGAAAGAATACAGGGCTTCAAAACAAGACTATAGGAAATCAACAATGGCTACCATAATATATTTTGTTATCTTTGAAATAGCTGTCCATGCCATCAAACACAATAAAATTAGACAACCTGAAACAGAATAAAATCAAGCCAAACCGAACAATGAGAACAATATGGGATTCAAATCATGATAATAGATTAACAATGACCACTGCCTTCCCTTTTTAGACACTTCCTCCCCTTTCACTTTCATAATATGTTTGTGTGTTTTGGATCCTACTAGGTCTTTTAGTTTTTTATAGTAGGGAGATAACATGATGTTCACCCATGTGACTCTGAATCATTTCGTCCATGAGCATGATATCAAGTTGTACCCATTTACCTACAAGAGCCTCGAGGTTATCTTTCTTTATAGTTGAGTAGCTTTCCATGGTATAAAAATGCCATGTCTTTCTTGTCCACTCTGCAGCTAATGGGCAAGCTATCCCCACTTCTTTCTGGTTCCCTGTCACATAGAGCATTGTTCTCTCTTCTTTGATTTTCAGGCTATGAACACCCTTTCTAGTTAAATGTGTTTCTTGTATAGAGCATATTGATGGATCCTATCCCCTGATCCACTCTGCCTGTGTTTCTTTTTATTGGTGAATTGAGGCCATCTACATTAATGGTTATGGCCAACATGCATTGCATCATCTCTGCCATGCTGTTTTCCTGCTGTTGACTGCCTACCTTTCCTCTCCATTCAATTGTCTGCCCTGCTCGGTGGTTGATACCCCTCTGTCGCTATTCCTGGAGCTGTGGTCTTTTTTAATCTCTTGCTAGAATGTCCTTCAGTATTCTTTGTAGGGTTGGTTTGGTGGTCATGAATTCCTTCAGTTGTTCTTTGTCATGGAAGTATCTTGCTTCCCCATTAATTTTGAAAGATAGTTTTGCAGGGTACATCAATCTGGGTTGGAAGTTATTTTCTTTCAGGACTTGAAATACTTCACTCCAAGCTCTTCTTGACTTGATGGCTTGTGTTGAGAAGTCTGTCGTGATTCTGATGGGTTTTCCTTTATAGGTGATCTGTTTATTTTCTCTAGCAGCTTTTAATATTCTGTCCTAGTGTTGAATTTCTGGGATCTTTATTACATGTCTGGGTGTGTGGGAGTCTGAGCTATTGGGGTTTATGCCTAGATCCCCAATCTCCCAAATGAGTGTGCAGTGAAGGCCCAAATAACTGAGACAATCGGTATGATCTTTAGGGCTCCCGAGGACCAAAATCCACTGCAGTTTGTAACTCTGGTGTCTGAGCCAGGACTGCCTCTGGGCAGTCTGTATTTATTCAAAACAAGGAAGGAATTGAAGTGGAAAATGCAGGAAACCTGAGCAGGATCTTGAGAGGGATTCAAAGACCCCGCCAAGCAACAGAAGATGTCCTCAGCTGTGGCCCATCCTGCCCCACCCAGCATCTCCTCGTTCTCAGTTCAGCAATGCCCAGGCCATGCCACAGCCCTGCACATGTATTTGGCTTCAACAACTCCAACAGTGGTGTAGATTTATTTTGGTTATGGCTAGCTGGAGTTCTATATGCTTCACTTATCTGGATGTCACTTCCTTTTCCCTTGCTTGGGAAGTTTTCTGATATTATTTCTGTAAATAGACTTTTAATGTCATTTGTGTTGACCCCTGCTTTTTCACTCACACCTTTTATTTTTAAGTTATGTTTCTTTGGGTTGTCTTGCAGCCATTGAATTGTTACTTCCAGGTTCCTTGTTGTTTTTAAGGGATCTTTCCATTTACAATCACAAGCTGCAAACCTGTCTTCAAGGTTTGAAAGTCTATGTTCATGCAGCTTTGCCAGCATTCAATGGAGTTTTTAATTTCCTGGATATCTTTGAATCTGTTTCATGTATTCTAAATCTTTTTTGTTTTGTTCATTCAAGGTTTCCCTAATTTTTCTATACTCCTACATTTATTTATCTATGTCTTTTTTAGAGATGCTTAGCAATTCTTTTATTATGTTTTCATTCCTTCTTTTACCTGAGTTAGTATTTCTGTTCTAATTTCTTTTATGGCCTCATAAAATTGTTTCTTTACTTCAGCTGCTATCACTTCAGAAACTTCAGATGTGTGACTCCCAATTGCTTCTGTGTTTGCATCTCCTGGACTTGCTCTGCTTGGATTGGAAGCCAGAGACTGCATTTTGCTTCTTCATCTTGACATATTCCTGGGTTCTTCTGGACAAGTGGGTACTGGAGTCCCAGGCACTTCTGGCATTGACTACAATTTCTCTGAAGCGATACTGTTTGGTTCTTCTAGACAGTGCTGACTATGGGTATCTGATGGTGGCCACTGGGTGTGCTGGGCTGTCTGCTGCTTTTCCGTGCCTGTATGGGCTCCCCAATGGCTGGTGGAGTACGTGCTGAGGCAGGGCTGGCTACCACCTGCAGACCTGGGCTGGTCACTGGTGGGGATCCTCCACTACCACCCCTGGAATGTGTGCCAGGTTAGGGCCGGCTGCTCCCTCCAGACCAAGCTGGCTACCTGCAGAGAGCCTTTGTGATGGTTGCTAGAATGTGCGTGGGGGCAGGGCTCAGTTCAAGCAATTTCCATGGGTCTGTCCCCAGCTAGGAGCTGCTGGAGGAAGGTGGCAGCATTTCTGGTTCTGGGCTTATCTGGCCTGACTCCAAAATGGTTCCCAACCTATCACTCTCTCCCATGGGAGGATGGAGTCCTCTTCACTCATCGCCAACCAGTGCAGTCTTTCAGGTTCTCCCCTCCCCTCCAATGCTGCCTCTCTCTGCAGAGGCCTCCTGGGTTGCCAGCCGCCACATCGCCTTGACCTACTTCCTTTCTTTTTGTCTTCCCCACAATGCTATATTCCTGCATCTGGACTGTATTTCTCAGAGAGGCTGTTTACTCTGCTAATTACTGTTCTGCCATCTTCCCAGAAGCCCTGAAGCTTCCTTTCTTTGAAATTTTACTTCTTAGCATCCCTACCTCAAGCTCCAGTCAAGTTTATACAAACTGTACACCCATTTTCCTTCTTTCCTGAGTATCCAGTTTTCTGGCATTCACTCTTTTATGTCATTCAAATTCTAATGCATCATAAAATGTGTATCTGAGACCTACTTTGGTTTTAATGATTTATTTATTTTTTTATTTAAGAGAAAAAAGACACATAAAAGAAAGACAAAGAGCAAAAGAGACAAACAAATGGCAACAACAAATCTACAACAGTGACATTGTAGGTTTACAAAACTAGATGATAGGAACTTGACAATGGTTGCAATATCGCATATTGTTACCTTCAACATGGTTGTTTACATTAACAGATATAGACATGTAAAATTGATCTAATCATATGAGTATTAACTGTTCTTAATAACTAATACATTCAGCAGTATAGTCATTTTAGTTATCTTATATATACACATCTACAGATTTATGTCTTTTTCCTTTTCCCATCCTTCTTTCCTCCTTTTCCCTCTCCCAATTACTTTTGCTCTTTGAGCAGTTTCTTATCCTTACACAATATTTATTGTAGATTTTGGATCATATATACTTTTTCAGTTTCTCACACTAGGGAGACAATACGGTATTTACACATGTGGGTTTGATTTATCTCACTTATAAGTATGGTCTCAAGTCATGTCAATTTACTTATAAAAGTCTCATTGCAATCTTCCTTGATAGCTGAGTAGTACTCCATTGTATAAAAATACCACATCTTTTTATCCATTCCTTGATTGATGGGCACTTGGGTTGTTTCCAAGATTCGACTATTACAAATTGTGTTGCTATAAACATGGGTGCACAAATATCACTGTGGTATGATGTTTTCAATTCTTCTGGGAAAATTCCCAGAAGCAGGATAGCTGGGTCAAATGGGATCTCTAATCCCAGCTTCTTGAGGAATCTCCACACTGATTTCCACAGTGGTTGCACCAGTCTACACTCCCATCAACAGTGGATAAGAGTTCCTTTTTCCCCACAGCCCCTTCAGCATTTGTTATTGGTTGATTTTTTATCTTGGCCATTCTTTCTGAAGTGAGATGGAATCTCAGTGTTGTTTTAATTTGCATTTTCTGAATGACCACTGATGTTGAACATTTTTTCATATATTTATTTGCCATTTGTATTTCTTCCTCTGAGAAGTATATATTCATTTCAGATGCCCATTTTTGGATTGGGTCCTTGAATTTTAGGGGCCTGATTTCTTTAAATTCTTTATGTTTTAGATAGAAGTCCTTTGTCTGATGGACAATTGGCTAAGATATTTTTCCCAGTTCGTGGGTTTTCTTTTCACTCTGTTGGAGATTTCCTTTGACATGGAAAAATTTTTTAGTAAGATGAGATCCCAGTTGTTGATTCTGGGAAGTGTTACCTGTGTAATTTGACTTATGTTCATGAACTCTCTGCCTACTCCTTTGTCATCCAGATTTTTTCCTATTTTGTCTTCCAGCAAATTTAGTGTCTCTGTTTTAATATTCAGATCTTTGATCCATTTTGACTTTATTTTAGTGCACGGTGATAGACATGGATCTAATTTTAGTTTATGGCCATGTTTTCCAGCACCATTTGTAAAGAGGCTATCTTTCTTCCAATGTACATGTCTGGCTTCTTTGTCAAAGATGAAGTGGCTAAGTGTGTTTGTAGTTGTGGCTGCATCTTCTAATCTATTTCACTGATCTTCAGGTTGTTTTGATTCCAGTACCATGCTGATTTTATCACAGTGGCTTTGTAATATAGTTTCAAGTTGGGGATTGTGATGCCTCCTGCCTTACCTTTGTTGCCCAGAGTTGCCTTTGCTCTTCTAGGTGAGACCTACATTTGAATGGAGGCATGGGAGATTCTTGTTTGTTATAGATATTGAGAAGTGCACAATGGCTGTGTCATTTATCATTGTTTATTTATAATGATGCTTGGGAAAACTTTATTAATTAAGCTCCCAAACAAGCCTTTTTCTTCTTCCCAGGAGCTTAGCCATTCATTAGAATTAGATTATTTTGACATCACTCCTTGGTAGCAACTTGTGGCAGATATCTGAGTTATACAACAAATCGTGGGGGAGGCCTATGAAACTGTGAAGGAAAACATTTGCAAATGAAAATATCTATTGATAAACTCATCACTTACCACAGTTCCCAATCACACAGTGTTCCCCAATCAGCCTTAACCTCCATCACCTTCTATCACCTAGTGTCTTTGTGAGTGATGATGATTTGTGAATATCAAATAGTGCAACACAAATTCAATGCAGTCAGTTGCAATAGCACAGAAGGGGTATGATTTCATGGAGCCCATCAATGGACTTGAAGCTGGGGGACTATGTGAATCTTTCATAGAGCAGAATTGGGAAGAAGTTTTAAAACCTGGAGAAGTAGAGAAAGAAGAGAATGCCTGAGTTTTTTCAAGAGAATGATCAGAATATCAAATGCTTAAGGGAGTCCCTGAAGAAAACTGAGGAAGCCTTCAAACATCTTTTAAAAATGAAATATTTTGTTTGCTCTCCCTGAGAATATTAAATAAGAAATGAAGAATGCCATATTGTGAAATCATACAGTTTTGTGAAAAAAAATCATGGCCAAAAATCAATATGAAATTTACTTTTTGTTCTGGAACAGTAATGGCCTAAAATTGTTAAATATAAGCTAACATAAATCGATTTTTATAATTTTTCAGTTTTTAAAATCAGATGTGAAGAAGCTAATTGTATTAGCTTTCCTGTCACTGGAACAAAATACCCAACACCAGCAATTTAAAGGAGATGTTTATTTTGGCTTATGGCTTCAGTGGGTTCAGTCTGTGATTTACTAGCTCCGAGGCAGAAATGGCAAGATGAATGGTCCTGGAGGAGCAAGGCTGCTCATACCATGGTGGCCAGGAGTAAGAGAATGGGGGGAGAAAGGAACTAGAGGCAAGAATACACCGTTTCAGGTTATGCCTCTCCCCGTGACCCACTTCCTCTAACCAGGTTCCATCTCCCAAGAAAAACATTCAACTATGAACTCATCAATGCATTGATTCACTGATGAGTATAGCACCTCCATAATCCAATCCCCTTCTAAATGCATGAGACCTTGAAGGGACATTCTAGAGTTAACCCAGGACACCAGTTTTCCACTATTTTGTATGAGGCTTTACTGTTCTCTAAAGTAGGTTATTTGCAGGGGTCAAATACCTTGGAGATCAGGACATTTTAGATATAAAAAAGCTCCTGCCCACAAAGAAATTCTGGCTTTATTTTCAAGGTTTTCCTAGTATAGTAGGAACTGAGTGGTTAGGAGTGAGGATTTCCTTTACTACGGTTAACTGGGGAAGGGAAAGGGAACTGGGAAGTATCTTCTCCAACCAGTCAAGATCTGCAGAATCTTTAGCCTGGGTCTGCCTTTGCTGCATTTAGCTCTCACCAGGTCTCTGGCCTTCTACACAGACCTTTTCGCCCGCTGTTGTCGGTAACATGTTGACAAGGCTCTTTTGTTGGCTTCCTGAGAGAGCTCATGAAAAGCACATTGGGAATTCAGCAAAAACACTGGGGCTCTAACCGCTCCTGAATGAGACAGAATTAGAAAATGGCTTCAAATTGAAAACTTAATTTTCAATTAGTGCACATTCAGGCAGGAGTGGGAGGGATTAAGGGATGGCAGCTTGTTTGGTTAACACGCTCTTTAGAAGACATGCTTGCAAGCTATTAGTTAGCTTCCTCCTTTCCTCCCCCTCCCGCCACCCTAAGTGCTCCTCACTCTGTAATTTGGCAGCCGTGGCGCTTGAGGCCTGCTGTGCGCTAGGTCCCTGACTGAGTCAGGTGCAGATGGCAGCAGCCACAGCCCCAGGGAGTGGGCTACAGCCTGTGGCCTCTGAGCTGGCTGGCGTGTCTTCTTGTTGTCGTGGACCTCAGAGGCCACAGATGAGTTTATCACTTTGAAGAGTTCGTGATGCCCTTTCAATGACTTTAAAAATTGTATTTGGAAAAACATTTTTTTCTTTCTTTCTCTAATTTATTTGATTATAGCATGAGGTGAGCCATCAGGGAAACACAGTAAATTTGGCCTCCAAATTTGGGATTTGTGATGAGAGTGGGGTCAAAGGTGGGAAGGACAAATGGTTGAAAAATATGGTATGGAGTTGGATATGAGAGATGGCAGAGGCAGCAGGTGACACAAATGGCTTCATCTGTTCTTCGGTGCCTGCTGTCCTGTCTTTAGGTAGCTCTTATCCTCTTTTCTCTCTTGCCCTTTTTTCTAATTTACAAATACCTTATCAGGTCCAGCATGTCGATCCAGGCAACTATATCCCATTCCCCTTGGTTAGTTCTTCTTTCCCTCAGTACTTTTGTCACCTGTGAGGCGTTAACTGTGGAGTGAGCATCTCCAAAGTATGGCCCAAGAGAACATGCGAGAACTTAGCACGGTGTGTTTACAGGCACCGGAAATGAAAATCATTAATTCAGGCAGCAGAACAATAACTTCATTAGGAGCTTCCTTCTGTTATTAGTAGGCAGGAGAAAGCGTGCTACAGTGATTAAACATGCCATTTCGGTGGGGCAGGCAAGGCTGCTGGCTGTTTGGCAGGCGCTTTTCCTCCTTCCATCTTCCTTCCCACTCAGATGCACAGAGCTGGCTGCAAACGTTGGAAGCAGGCATTTCATTTCCGAACAGACATGGTCACTGGCTCCGCAGATCTGTCGTGAGGATTTTCCTGACTCCCTCTTCGACCTTGGCTCACATCCCAGCCCTGTGCTCCTGGCGGGCATCTGCTTCCTACAGATTGGGCTGAACAAATTCCAAGTGCCTTTACTGAAGGCTCTCTCTGTCAGTGAGTGCAACCCCAAGCTAATCTCTGCACCCTCTTCTCATTGGTGTCAGTGTCTTCAGCTACTGCTGGCGAATCCCTTCTCAAGGTTAAACTCCTCTCCCCAAAAGCCACTACTGCATACTGTTTCTTCATTAGTCTTATCATGTCAGTGAGTGACTCTTTGCTAATCCCTGCTCTGCCATCCAGCCTGTAGCCTTCCGGCCAGTTTCCATGAAGTGCTGGATTTAACTGATGCATGAGGGCGGCTCAAATGCCAGTACACTTTTTTCAGCTTCCAGACTTGAGAAAAAGGGAATGGGAACGAAGAGTTTTGAAAACCAACCCTGTCAGACAATACTAATAAGTCTCAATTGCTCAGAAGCAATTGATTTTGAGAAATGAAACTGAAAACTAGAATTTGTAGGCTTGAAGAGGCCTTAGAAGTCTTGTAATCCAATCCCTTTTATTTTATAAATGAGGATCTTTGAGTTAAAGTGGCTTTAGGGTTGCTCAAGTGATTAACGAGGAATGTAGAAAAAGTTTAGGACCCTTTCTCCTGCTGGATTCACCGTTCACACAGCTCATCTCTTACTATTTATGAAAGCACTTGAGAAGGTTTTTGGTGAGGGAATCAGTGCTGCTGAGGGGGTTCACGTGTTTCCCCCCAGATTTAGGGGCAAATCAATCACAACTCTTGGTTGCAAGAGATGAAAGTGCAACTTGTCAGAAGGGAGAATAGATGAGCCTATGGAATCTTAGGGAAGTTGGCTAACAAAATGATAGAAATGCTGTGTCTCCTGCATTTTTCTCACATAGGATTGCTTCTTTTTCTTTTCTTTCTTTCACATGGAGGGGAATTTTTGAGATCAATAGCCTTATTTTATGACTTACTTCTACTATGGAAGAGGATTTCAACTCACAATCTCTGGCTTCACTTCATGGAAAGTATCTGGTTGGCTGGAGATGATAGGAAGAGTCACCAGGTGGCCTCTGGTAATCCATCGTAGCCAGGAGGATTGTGTATTATCACTGGCCCTATTTGAGTCTGGGGGTCAGTCTACAACCAATCGATCATTAGTAGCCATGGTTGGGCTCTGGAAGACTGTAGTTAGTCTCATATAAACCTCACAGCTAGAGTTTGTTTATGGGGAAGGTAGGAGGGAATAACATTTTCACCAGAAAATAGGCACTAGATACCGAAAATGACAGCAATTTACTAAAGAAGGTAACCTTCTTCTCCCTCATTTGACACATTTTATTTCACTTTGATGTTCACCTTTATTTAGATTCTGAGACCCAAAACTCAATTCAAGAGGAAAATTTCTAGTTTTTCAATATTTCCAGCCATCTTTCTAAATATAAGGCAAGAAAAACTAGTAGAAAGTATCTCATTGGATTGGTCAAATTTGAAAAACAGAAAAATACATTTACACTTTGATATAGTGGTGGTTAATTATCCCAATCCTTGTATTTTAAAATTACAGTATTTTTTTTACTGTTGAATTCTTTTATCGTTTGTGGCCATACCTCCCAGTTCTGGCTGCATACCCTTTCATTGGTCCATCCTACAGTGGTCTGAGGATACAAAGAGACATCAACACTTCTACATCACTCATGGGATTTTGGAAAGCTTTTCTATTTGTAGCTTTTCTGAAGCAAAAGGGCATTCTTCTGGTTTAATGACTATGCTCTCTATTTCACTGGTGAAGGCATAATTAGATCAGTAGTCAATAATATAGTAATCATGATAACATCAGTATTCACTGTCTATAAAATGCCAATCAGTGTTAGCTTTGCATTTCTTACCTTACTTGTTCCTTGTAACAATGTAGGAAGTAAAGTATAATTAATATTATTCCATTTTGTATTAATGACACCATAACACAGGTGGATAAAGTTCCTTGCTCAAGCTCATATATCTAGAAGTGGCAATTGGACATTTATGGTATGTACACTAAACCATCATACTATTCAGTCTCCTAGGTGGACAGATATTACTACGTGACTTTTAAGGAGTTTTGTACAAACCTCTTCTACTTTCTCAAACACTTTACTTCCAGTTGAATAATAATCTTGGTTGGCTTAATTCAAAATATCCATTTTCCCATCAAACAGAAATAATCCTGGGAACATTATTTTGTTAATTTTGTTTCTCTTAAAATTTCACTAAGATTATGACAGGCCTGTTTTAATTACTACATTAGTGTCATGAAGTGGGTAGTGAAATTTCCACTGTATAGGTGAAGACATCAAGACTTAACAAGGGTTAAGTGACTGGCCAGTGTCACTCAGAAATAAAGTTGGAAAGCCAGGACTTGAACCAAGTGATGTGTAGAATCTGCATTAGTGAAACAAATCTGTCACATGATTTCTGCTTTTCAGTGAAGG
The DNA here is from genome assembly GCA_004363535.1 of Dasyprocta punctata. Classification (NCBI taxonomy): domain Eukaryota; kingdom Metazoa; phylum Chordata; class Mammalia; order Rodentia; family Dasyproctidae; genus Dasyprocta; species Dasyprocta punctata. Next base: position 30,896 of record RJWM01018143.1, on the reverse strand, counting down.
TTTTAACGGGGAAGAAAGGTGGAAAGTTCATGACTTTGTGTCATTGGGGAATTAAAGTGGTTTACTTTGAAAGATTGAGGGGTGGATATGAAAAAAAAAGAAGGGCAGGTGTGAGAAGCTCAGTTGAAAGTTGTGGTTTGCTCATTTTGCTGTCCAGAGAGAAGGGAAACATTTACTTAGCTAATGTGTTTGGAAGGCTGTGGGAATTAGGGTGTTAATATTCTGTGTAGTCACAATTATGCCGTAACTACCAATTATGGGAAAACTCATCATTTTACTGTAATGTAATTACATTAAATAGCACCAGTCACGTCAGTGCAAAGACTGGGGCAGCCTCTAATTATCCAGTGTACCCAGACACCTCAGCCTGGATCGGGAATAATTGGTGTAATACAGTTCTACATTTCAGGGTTGGCCTCATTTTCCTCAGGAAAGCTTTTCTTGTTTTCTGATCCTCCCGTGTGTGTGCGTAAATTGACAGTATTTGTGATCTGAAAGCAAATGAAATACTAACATCCCAGATCTAGGCATGACTTAGTGTTTCTCTAAATAAGAAAGAAATTGGGAAGAAAGCGTCCCTTACTAGTGACAAGCCCTGTGAAGAACAGAGCTGTCTTTATTCATGGGACAAAGAATGAAATAGCTGATTGTTAGAGCTTGTATCTAGCTGTTCCCACAAAGCCTCATGTGCTCATAGGCAGAATTTTTCAGGGGTGGCTGGATCTAGCATGTGTGAATGTGGATTAAGGGTGTGTTACTGGGATAAAGGGTATATGTGGTACTGGATTAGTCAACTAATTTATTATTTATCATAGTTCTGACTGTTGGTAATAGGAAGCCCCACTGTGGGTGTGTGTGGCACCACTGAAAAGACTTGTAGCCTGGATTGTATAAAAGGGAAAAGGAGGTTTGCTGCTGCTTGCTGCCCACCATACCATGAGTTGTGAGTTCTCTGTGATGCCCCTCTGCCATGCAACCTTGCCTTGGACAGCTGACTATGAACTGAAACCTCTACAAACTGTGGGCTGAAATAAACATTTCCCCTTTTGACTCGTGGGTGTCAGGTATTTTGTTCCAGCAACAAAAACTGTAACTAAAACATTGACATATATGAAACATTTCCCATATGCCAGGGACTATGTTTGATACTTTGCAGATATTTAAACTAATTTTAAAAACAACTCCGTAAAGTAGGGGATTACAATCCCATTTAATAGATGAGCAAACTAATGATCTGAAAGAGGAAGTGATGAACTGAAAGGCATAGAACTAACTTGTAGAGTCAGATACATTTTTTTTTTTGAGCTAGAGTCTCACTCTGTAGTTCAGGCTGAACTTGAACTTACTTTGTAGACCAGGTTGGCCTTGAACTTGGAGCAATCCTCCTGCCTCTGCCCTGCAAGTGCTGGGGTTACAGGTACGCGCCACCATGCCCACCTCAGATGCATTCTTTTTCCAATGTCTTTGCTCTTTCTACTACTTCCTACTGCTTCCCAGTAGATCCCTAATACATAGTTACTCAATAAAGTTGGACAGGGCCACACGTGTATTTGTATAGACGGTGTTCCTTTACTTTCTGGTTTATTTCATGAAGTTCTTAATTAGGCTGTAGTTTGCTGAATTTCTAAATATTCTTTTTTCTCTCCTATAAGAAATCCAAATCCCATCTTCAGATTGTTTTAATATTTGGAAAGTGCCTTTCATGTGTGTGTGTGTGTGTGTGTGTGTGTGTGTGTGTGCATGTGTATGGTATATACTCATTTTTAAAAAAGTCTGTTCATTGTGAACTTGGTCCAAATGGATATCCATGGGGGAGGATATTTGGGCTATACCTTCCCAAATCTTAGAAGGAAAAATTGAGCTGCAATGAGATGAGGAGGCCCAAAGGTATGAGAAATCTGAAAACGGTTTTATTTTCTTCTTTCTTTGCAGTTTGAATTTGGCAGTAATCTGATTTAAAAATTAAGATAGAGCAGCAGATGGTATGATTTATAGTCACATATAAAAGGCTTTCCTCAAATGATTTGGAGGCCCTGATGGGTTTTTCAAGTTACAATAATCAAGATTATTTTGTTGTGTTTTATAGACAGAAAGTGTTTTGGTCATTCCTGATTGATTTCTTCTCATCCTAAAAGCAGCAGTGGCAAGAATAAGTACTCAATGCAAGAGACAGGGAAGCCGGAATAGAGGAGGTGATGAGAAAAGTTTTACCTTGGGAGGCGCCAGCAAAGGCCACTGCCTTGTGCAATGCGAGGAGACAGAGGCTGGAGAGCCCTGCCAGATGGAATTTAGATCATCCTCCACAGAAACAGATCTTGTTATAGTGGAGGTCAGAAACTGACCTGTACCAGTCTTGGGACCTGAGGCTTTTGGCTGACTGATGGGCTGCACCTTTCCAACTGAATTATTTTTGCTTATCGGAACTCTCCTCCAAAGGCTCTCTGTGGAGTTAGAGAAATTAGACTTTTTTGTTTGGATCTTGTGATGGCAAATGAACCTGTAACTGGGCTTTTTAATTAATGTATCAGTCAGTTTTTCATCACTGGAACAAAATATGTAACTCCCACAATTTAAGAGACAAGGGGTTTAATTTTGGTTCATGGTTTTAGCCCATGGCAGTAAGGAGCATCATGTAATATCATGGTGAGAGGGCGTAGTGAAGCCAAGCTGCTCATTGGATGGCTGGGGAGCAGAGCACAGGAGAGGACCGGGGCAAGGGATTCACACTCAACAGGAACACACACACAGAGCCCCCTCCTCACAGCACAGGCAATTGTGAGTGTCCCCATGATCCAATCACCTTTACAGCAGTCTCTTAACCTAGCCAAGTTGAAGATGATTACCTGGCGCAATCCATGCTTAGAAGAGAGAGATGAGACTGTGGGAATCCCTCAAGATATTTCAAGTAGACACAAAAACAAGACACGGAGGTGCCCAGCCTTCCTTCCACGGGGAGAAGCTGAGAAGTGAGACCTTGAGCTAGAACCTGGCGGGAGAGCAAACCAGGAAAACGTGTGAAAATAACCCCCGTAGGAAAGTCTTAATAAGGCTGCAGATTCCGGGAGAACCAAATGCCAGGAAAAGAGAGTGAAATATTCTGAGCTAACAAAAATTCCTCTGTATTTTCATCTTCATTGTTGACAACCAAGTAAACTTGTTCATTATTTACTTTTTACCCTAAAAGTAATCAATGCTTATGATCAAATTTAGAAGGTCACAGAGGATGTAAAACAAAGCAAACAACTCCTCTCTTGTCTCTCAGCCCTGCCACATTATCCTTAGGACTGACGACAGTGAATGGTTTCTTGTGTTATCTCACTGAGGTAATTTGAAGTAAAAATCAAGTATTTGAAGTAAAACTGGAAAGGTGTGTTCAAGACGTATGCTTCAAGCATTTCCACAGTTTCATTTTCCCACTTATTTTCTATCATTAACTATCAGTTTATTGTTCATTTAAAAATTACTGCAAACCACTACCATCATAGATGTATTATAACGTACCTTCATCCCTTATCAAACAACATTTAAGTGGTGGTCAGGATTTTTTTTTTATTTTTTAAAGTTTCATTGCTATATTTTAGATACGTATAATGATAATGGTCATCATAGAGAATTTGTACCTCTACATGAAATATCTTGTCTTCTTTTTTTCCCATTTTCTTACCCTCCCTTCAATCCCTGTTTCCTGCCTTATTTACAAAAACTTTGTTTTCACTTTTTATTTCTATTCTATTTTTTCTTCTCCTTCCTTCCTTTCCCCCCACTCCCTTTCCTTGTTCCTTTTCCCATTTGAACATTTTCTTCCCATTGGCCAATATCTATTATACATTTTAGTCCTTATTTATACTTCCAGCTTCTCACACCAGAGAAACATGTGTGTCCAGTTTGTTTCACTTGAGTATGGTCTCAAGATATAACCATTTAACTAGAAATGTCTCAAGCTTATCCTTCTTTATGGCAGACTAGTACTCCACTGTATAAAATGATATCTTTTTTATCTATTCATCAGTGGTTGAGCATATGGGATGTTTCCAAGGTTTTGCTATTACAAACTGTACCACTATAAGCATGGGTGTACATATATCATTATGGTGTGATGCTTTTTTTTCTTTTGGAAAGATACCAAGAAAGAGAATAGCTGAGTCAAATGGAACCTCTAGTTTTAGTTTTCTGAAGAATGTCCACATTGATTTCCACAGTGGTTGTATCAGTCTACACTCCCACCGACAGTGGAGAAGTGTTCCTTTTTCCCCACAGCCTCTCTAGCATTTGTTATTGATTGATTTCTTGACAATAGATATTATTTCTGGAGTGAGAGAGAATCTAAACATTGTTTTAATCTGCATCTTTCAAATGACCAGTGAGGTTGAACAGTTTTCTATATATTTATTTGCTATTTCTACTTTTTCATTGAGGAGTGTCTATGCATTTCAGATACCTATTTATAGATTGGGTCTTTAAATTTGGGGAGCCTGGTTTTAGTGAGTTCTTTATATATGCTAGTCCTTTGCCTAAGGAACAGCTGGCAAATTTTTTACCCAGACTGTGGGTTCTCTCTTCACTCCGTTGGCAGTTTCTTTGATTGTGCAAAAGCTTTTTAATAAGATGAGATCTCAGTCACTGATTCTTTGTGATATTTCCTATGTGCTAGGGGCTTTGTTCATAAAGTCTTTGCTTACACCTGCATTTTCAAGAGTTCTACCTATTTTATATTCCAGCAGATTTAGTGCTTCCAGTTTAATATTTACATCTAATCTATTTTGATTATAGTTTAGTGTATGGTGAAAGATATGCGACTAGTTTTAATCTTCAGCATGTGGAAAACCAGTTTTTTAAAAGCACCATTTATTAGAGAGGCTATCTTTCTTCCAGTGAAGGTATTTGGTTCCTTTGTCAAAGATAAGGTGGCTGAATGTGTTTGGAGTTGTTTCTGTATCTTTTAATTTGTTACGTTGATCCCTGAGTCTGTTTTTTTTCCAGTACCATGATGTTTTATTTATCATAGTAGCTTTGTCATATAAATTCAAGTCAGGGATTATGATGCCTTGCCTTCGTTGCTCAGAATTGCTTTTACTATTGTAGGTCTCTTCTGGTTCCAGATGAATATTAGGATTCTTTTCTCTAATTCTGTGCAATATACTAATGGTATTTTGATAGCAGTTGCACTAAATCTGCATAGCAATTTTGGAAGCATGGCCATTTTCACTATATTAGTTCTTCTTACCTATGAATAAAGTATATCTTTCCATTTTTTGATGTCCTATTTAATTTTCTTTTTCACAACACTGTAGTTTTCCATGTAAAGGTCTTTTACTTCCTTCACTTAATTGATTCCTAGGCATTTCATTTATTTGGATGCTATTGTGAAAGCTGTGGGTTCCTTAATTTCTGTCTCAGTGAGTTTGTTGTGTGCAGGAATGCTACTGATTTTTGACTGTTGACTTTGTATCCAGCTACACTACAGTATTTGGTTATTAAATCTACAAGTCTTTTGGTGGAGTTTTTGGGGTCATCTATGTAGAGTATCATGTCATCTGTAAATACTGATAATTAAACTTGTTCCTTTCCTATCTTTATTTCTTTTACTTCTTTCTCTTGTCTAATTGCTATGGCTAATATTTCTCTTATCTATTGCTATACTGAATAAGGGTGGTGACAGTGGACATCTTTTTCTTGTTCCTGATTTTAGGGTGAAAGCTTTCAGTTTTTGACCACTTAGCATGATGTTGGGTGCTGTTTTGTCATAGATGGATTTTATCAGATTGAGATAATGACCATCTATTCCTATTTCCTCTAGTTTTTTTTTAAATCACAAATGCATGTTGGACTTTGTTAAATGCTTTTTCTCCATCTATTGAGATGGTCTTTTGGCTTGTGTCCTTGACTCTGTTAATATGATGTATTGTCTTTATTAATTTGTATATGTTGAACCATCCCTGCCTCCCTGGGATGAAGCCTACTTGGTCATGGTGTATAATCTTCTGGATGGTTTACTGCATTTTGTTTGCAGGTATCTTATTGAGGATTTTGAATTTTTGTTCATTAGAGAGATTGGCCTGTAGTTCTCTCTCTCTCTCTTTTTTTTTTTGGTTGGATCCTTCTCTAGTTTTGGAGTCAGGGTAATACTTGCTTATAGGAATAAATTTGGCAGAACTGCTTCCCTTTAAATTTCATGAAAGAGTTTGAAAAGCAGCAGCATTAGGTCTTCTTTAAATTTCTTATAGAATTCAACAGTGAAGCTGTCAGAACTTGAGATTTTCTTTGTTGGTAGATTTTTGATTACTTCAGTTTCTTTGACTTATATTGGGGTATTTAGAATATGTATATTTTCTTGATTCAGATTTGGTAATTCATATGCATTTAGGAATCTGTCCATTTCTTCTGTGCTTGATTAGATTTTAGGTTCTCAATGTAGGTATTGATGATCTTCTGTATTTCTGCAGGATCTCTTGTGATTTCATTCTTTTCATTGCTAATTGCATGAATTTGAATCTTTCTTTTTTCAATAAGGTTGGCTAAGTGTTTGTCAATTTTATCTAATCTTTCAAAAACCAACTGTTTAATTCATTGATTCTTTGTATAATTTTCTTAGTCTCAGTTGCATGAATTTCTGCTCTGATCTTTATAATTTCCTCCAATACTGAGCTCTGGGCTTGATTTGATCATCTTTTTCTAGAAGTTTTAGGTTCAACATTAGGTTGTTTATTTGACCTTGCCCTGTTTTTCTGATATGGGAATTCAGTGCTATGAGTTTTCATCATAGAACTGCTTTCATTGCTCCCGTAAGTTTTAGTATGTCATATTGGCATTTTGTTTAATCGTAGAAAGTATCTAATTTCTTCTTTTATTTTATCTGTGACCCATTGGTTGTTCAGGAGGGTGTTATTTAATTTCCATGTGGTTATGAAGTTCTTGTGGTTTCTTTTGCCATTGATTTCCAATTTCATTGCACTATGGTCTGATAATATGCATGAAATGATTTCAATACCTTTGCATTTCCTACGTACGTTTTATGGGCTGGTACATAGTCTATTTTGGAGAATATCCTATGTGCAGCTGAGAAGAATGTTTATTATGATGTTGTGGGGTTTGTTTAGTTCTGACATTTCTTTGTTGATGTTTTACCTGTCTCTTTGTGACAGTGGGGTATTGTGGTCCACCATTAAATTGTGTAGTGCTTATCTGATTTTTCATGTTTGTTAATATTTGTTTTATATAGTTGGGTATGCTGGTACTTGGTGCCAGCATACCCAACTATATATTTATGATAGCTATCTCTTCCTCAGATTGTTCCCTCTACGAAGATGCAATGTCTTTTCTTATCCCTCTTTTTTATTTTTATTTTTATTTTTTATTGTTTTTTTTTTTTTTTTTTTTTTTTTTTTTTTTTTTTTTTTTTTTTTTTTTTTTTTTTTTTTTTTTTTTTTTTTTTTTTTTTTTTTTTTTTTTTTTTTTTTTTTTTTTTTTTTTTTTTTTTTTTTTTTTTTTTTTTTTTTTTTTTTTTTTTTTTTTTTTTTTTTTTTTTTTTTTTTTTTTTTTTT
>RJWM01018143.1:0-23255 GCA_004363535.1 Dasyprocta punctata | reverse complement strand
ACACCTGCCAGGGCAGGCGCTTAAGGCACTGAGCCAAACTCCCGGCCCTTCCTTATCCCTCTTAATCAGTCCTGGCTTGAAATTCACTTTGTCTGCAAATAGGAAAGTTACCCCTGCTGTTTTTCTGGTTCCTGTCACATGGAAAAAAGTTTTCCATCCTTCACCTTTCAGTCTGTGACTTTCTTTTTGAATTAAATGTCTTACTCATGTGCAACATATTGTTGTATTTTGTGTCTTGATTTATTTTGCCTGTCTGGCAATGTATATACTGACTTATCCTTGTCATGTGATTTTCCCATCCTCCCTGGCCCCCCATCCCATTTATCTACTTGCCTCACCTGGTGAATTCATTCTGTTGGATTTCATTGAGTTGTAATTCTATCTCTTTTTAGAACTTCAGAACATTTTGGAGTGCTGGTTTAGTGGTTATGAATTTGTTTAGGTGCTTTTTGATGGAAGTATCTTATTTTACCATCAATTTTGAAAGATAGTTTTGTGGGGTACATAATTCTGGGTTGGAGGATGTTTTCTTTTAGGGCTTGAGATACTTTACTTCAAGCTTTCCTTGGCTTGAGGGTTTGTGTTGAGAAGTCTGTTGTGATTCTGATGGGTTTTCCTTTATAGGAGATTTCTTTTTTTTCCTCTAACAGTTTTTATTTTTTATTTTTTCTCTAACAGCTTTTAATATTTTGTTCTTGTGCTGAATTTCTGAAATCTTGACTATTTTAGATTTTTTGATCATGCCTAATGAAGTTCTGTCTGCCTCACTTACCTGTATGTCAAACTCCTTGTCCATGCTTGAGAAGTTTTGTGCCATTACTTCTGTGAACAATTTTTTTAAATGTCATTTGTACTTTTTCCTGTTTTTTAATTGACTTCAACCAATTTTATATTATTCTTCTTTGCATTGTGTAGAAGCTGTTGGACTGGTTTTTTGTGATCCTTTGCTAGTTTTAAGAAATATTTGTTTTATAACCACTAACTGTAATCCTGTCTTCCATATCTGGTATTCTGTCTTCACATTGGCTCATTCGGCTGCATATACTTTCAGTGGAATTTTTAATCTCCTGGACATCTGTTTGAATCTGTATCCTGGATTCCACAACTGTGAGAAGACATTTACTGCTTGTACAGACAAAGAAAGAACTAAGGAGTTAGACCTAGGTAAAAAGATACTTGGATTGAAAATGGCCCACGTATGAAATCTAAAATCCTCTCTCTAAGTTGTGAAGACTTGGTCATGACTTGATTTAGCTCACCTCTTCAGCCTTATGACAGCACTTCCTTGCACTTGAAGCATAAACCACATAAATAAGTTCTTTTCTACCTTTGTGTCTTCAATGTCTAATAATAGGCATGAAAAGATAAATAAAGATATGAGAAGACTAAGAGGCCATTTCCTGCCTGGCATGTCCTTAATAGACTATTGTAAACATATTAGGTTATACTACTTAATGAGTTCACACTTTGTGCTAGTGAAAAGCCAAGTGCTATATTTATAGAACTCCTTTTCATCCCATGTTGGGTGTTCATGATTTCCATCATATTCTTAAACTTCTCTACTTTTTAAAATTTATGTCTGCTCTAGAGTCACTAGCCAAGTCTTTCATTATGGTCACCACCTTTGTAGTTGTCTGAGAAATTATTTCTGATTTGATTTTTTCCTAAAGGCTCATTCACCTGCTTTGTTACTTTCACTGTTACCAGCTCAGAGAGTCCAGGTGAGGGGCTTTAAAATTGTTCCATTTCATTTCCCCCTGGATTTGCCTTTGGTGAACTGGAAGTCTGGGGTTGCATCTTGATTTCATGCCTTTTATTTTTTGTAAGTTGAATTCCTGACGATACTTTTAAGTTGCTTATGGAAGGTATATCTATTGCTATTGTTGAGAACCCTTAGGAAATGACTACTTATCAGGGATATCTTTCAGGTAAAGCTGACTTTGGGGTTTGAATGTTGTAAAATCCTACCTTTTCAATTATTGGGGATGTGAAGTTGCTGCCTATTTGGCCTAGCCCCCGATTCTTTGGCAACGGCCTATAGTATTGTTTATGACCTTAGGGAATCTCAGGCTTGGCATGTAGGAAGAACAACTGATTAGAACAGTTATGCATCTTGGCTAGGGTAGCACAAGCAGCAATAAGAATAACATTAAACACTGCCTAGAAAATGACAAATTGTTGTAACTATTTGCTGCTTTTAACTGTATGAACTATATTTGTGGTTGTGTAACAAAATCTAAAACAAAACATAAAATTGTATACAGTAAATGTGCCTTTCATATGGTGACTTTACCTTCAGAGGAGAAAATCTAAAAAGCATTAGAGGTGGAAAGTAGAGAAATAGAAGAAGAGGAAGAGATTGGAAGCAAAAACTGGTGAAAAAAAAACGAGGGAAAGAGGAGGAAGAAATAAAAACAAGAAAAGAACAGAACAGCAACAATAAAAAAATTAGAAACAATATTCACACTCATATAAGAACATGAACAAACAATCAAGAAAAACTAAACTAAACAAAACAAACACAGAAAAAGAAGAAAAAAAAGAAAGAAAAGAAGAGAAAAAAATGTCCCATTCAGGGTATCTCTGATATCACTGGTAGTCAGAGTATGTAGACTCAGCCCAGATTGGTGTTGATTAATCCCAGCAAGCCAGCCCTAGATTTTACATCAGGGTAGTGGATAATCCCAGCAAGCCCACATATTTATTTCTACTGAAGTTCAGGCTGCTTTTTGACTGTGAAGCAGGAACCCAATTTGTTCAGCCTGTAACACTCCATCTGCCTCCTGCTGGTTTGCACTCATCCCCTTGACCTGCCAACTTGAACTTGGTTCCACCTCACCCTGATACTAGGAGCCAGTAGGTGGAGCCAGCTTCTGGCTGCTCTGAGTTTTGAACTCAGTTGGTCCCTCTCCAAAATGGTTATCAGCAAATAGCCCTCTCTGAAGGGTGTGTGTGTGTGTGTGTGTGTGTGAACTCAAATAACTCACCAGGCACTCCAGTCTGCCCCATGCACTGGTCTGTTCCATTGGTGTGTTTCTCCATGGAGACTTCTGAGGTCACCAGTAGTCACCGTGCCTCTGCAGATTTGAGCCACCCCTCCCACACAGTCAGTCAGGGCTCAGGGAGAAAGCGCCACTTGCCACCTCTTTCTTCTGTGTTGAAGTCTGTCTCTTTGCTCTCCCCATGGGCTGCAATTCTCATTTGAGATCCTTGCTTGGTTCACCAGTGCAAACTGATGAAGTAAATGGTGCAAGGAGAATGCACCATTTTTAGAATGGGCTTCCTTTTCCAAACCCTTCTTCTGTCCCCATCTGCTCTTGCTCCTGAGTGGCATAAAATAAACCTTGATTACACTATAGTTCATTTACTTACTGAATATTGTTTCAAATGATTAATACTTGTAAAAACTTGGCTTCACTGTTGAATTAATATGTTATTCTCTATGTGTGAATTACTTGGATCCCATTGGTCAGAGAGGAGTGCACTTTATTTTTTCCATTACAGTGAAGGAAACTATTGTTTTACCTAAGAATATCCCATGTAGTGAATTTCAGAATTTTCAGGAGTGAATTAGTCATTAAACAAGGGATAAGTGAATTGGATAATTTGGGTTCAGGAAGTTCCTTGCCTGAATGACCAGGGCGCAAGGGAGCAATAGAGAAAATCTTAGTATAAGTGCAGTTTAGAAAGCCACACATATGCTTTCCACTGGCACAGCTTAATATCATTCTAGGGTTCAGTTGGGATTCTTGGGGAAAAAATGGGTACTGGATCTCTGCATGGGCTAGTCAGTGAGGCAGAGTTAATGAGGATATACTGGAGTGGAGAGATTGGAGAAAGCACAAAAACTTGGAGGATGGCCCCTAGGAGGAGTTGATGAAGCTGATAATGGTTGCCACAGGAGATCCATTATGAAAAACTAGACAGTTAGGGACATGAAATAAGGAACAAAGTTATGGAACAGTGTTGGTGCTGGCTCTTGGAAACAAAGTGCTACAGCAGTGATATTTTTAGAAAAAGGAGAGGAGGGGACCAGAATGCATTAACCTGTACAGATACTAGGGGATATGAAAAAATAGTGAATCTGAGAAGGTGGAGCAGGCTGGGGTTTGCTTTTCTAATGAGAAAGAGGAGTAGGGAGAGACAAAAATGGAGACTTCTAGAGAAACAGAGATACAGAGATGGAGAGAGATGGATGAAAGATACATAGACTAAGAAAAAGAAAGCATGAGAGAGGAAAGGGAAGAAGGAAAGACAGGGACACAGAAAGAGGAAGAGAGGAGGGGAGAGAGATGAGATTAGGAAGAAGAAGGAGGGAGAAGAGGAAGAGAAGGAGAAGGAGGATGAGGAGGATATCAGTTTTTCATTGCTGTGACTAAATACCTGCCATAGACAATTTAATGAAGAAAATGTTTATTTTAGCTCATGGTTTCAGGGTTTTGGTCCATGAGCAGCTGGCTCAAAGTCAGAAACATCATGGTGGAAGGGTATACTGGAGGAAAGCTCCTTAACTCACGAAATCTAGGAAAATAGAGCTGAGGTACGAGACACAGAGATACAGGAACCAGATACAGTTCCAAGGTCAGTGCCCCCATGACCCACATCCTCCAGGCAGGTCCTCCTTCCTAGTAGCTCATTTAGCTGTAAACTCATCAAGGAGTTTACCCATTGGTGAATTTAGTACCTTCACAATCCAATCACCTCTCCAGGAGTCTCTTAATTCAGTCAAGTTGACAATTAAGATTAACTGGCACAAGGGAAGGGGAGGAAGAAGAAGAAACAGAAAACAACAAAGACTGAGACAAAGAATCATAGAGACTCAGAGAATACTTTGCTTGCTCTGATGAGAGAAAGACGTGGTGGAGGCAGGAAGTCAAGCCCGGTAAGAACCTCACCACAGAGTGGAGATCCTAAGAAAATATCCTCTTCTAAAGAGGAGGGTCCCCTAGTACTCTAGTTGTCTGTTGGCCCTCAGATCTCAGCACATTGGGGTTATATACTGTCTCCCACTGACTGACTGCATAGACCCTGGGCTATGGAGAAACAAGCCAGAGACACTCAAAAGAAGTGAAGATGTGCGAGGCCAGGGAACTAGGGTTTTGATCACAAGAGAGAAACATACAAGACAGTCAGTCAGCCAGAAAGCCTTTCTTCTTTCGATGGAGGTGTCAGGAAGGCCACCACTTTGAAAATACCCCTAGAGCTCTGTGTGATATTTTCCTCTATCTTTTTTTTTTTAGAAGGGAGACAGGTTCCTTTTTGCTGGGTATAGGTGGAGATGGGAATTTTCCTGTGAGATTTTGAGAATTCAAAAATTTTTTTTCTGCTTCAGCTGCTACACTGGCTGCTCTTGTTGCTACCCTGATAAAATGACAGATCAGAAATAATTTTAATAGGGAAAATTCAATGCTTGAATTCATTAAGATATGACAGGACCTGAAGTGATGGGAGACCCTGCCAGTCAATCCCAGGTTAGGTGAGTGGGTAGAATATGCTGCCCCAATTCTCCTGTGGAGTGAGGCTATGAAACTCACTCACAGCTTTCTGGATCCTAACTGGAGACAGAACTATGCTGAGACGGAGCCCAGTAACAACAACACCCTCTCCAAATGGGTAGGAACGAATGTGTTTTCCATAGCCCCTCTCTGTATATTAGAGGAAGAATGGTGTGTTCCTGTAGGAACAAGCTATGTCTGGTTTTGTGAAAGTGAAAACCTCAAATTCAAAAACTTACATCATTTAGGGGTATTCTTGAAAGTGACTATAGACCGGTATGCTTACTCTTTTGGATCAGCAAGGCCACCCGATATGGTTAAAGAGAAACAAATATTTGTAGTTTTTGGCCAGAAAGTGTTGAAAAGTTATTTTGTTTCTCATGGGCCAAATATCAGTTAAAAAAAAAAAAGGAGAGCACCTATCTAATAACCACATTTTGTACTTCCAGTTTCCATTATCAATTAAAAGCCAGTAAACTCTTATCCTGAATAGAAGTGCAATTAGATCCAATAATGAAATCAAGTACTACTGGGTGGAACTTGGCAGTAATTAGTTTTTTGATACATAAATACAATTTCCAAATGCAATTTGTCCCTAAACTGGGGCCGCTGATTCAATTCACTGTGTTTACTATTATAAGGGAATGTGAGGTATGGTATATTCCAATTCTCTCTCTGCAGAGAATGAAATAAGTTTGTTAACATTTGAGATAACTAGGCATAGAGAAGAGGTGACAGATGTCCTGGGGTCAGGAGAGCCAGGTATGCCCTGAACGTCTTATTGATCTATGGATCAGATGGCAAGCTGATCCTCTCTGCCTCTCTTTTTTTCTACATCTGCCTTCCCCTTTTATCTCTGATACTGCCACTCCTTTCTTCATTTGGTTTCTTCATTCCATGTTAATTGAGGACCTACTATACTGTTTCAGGGGCAGGGATAGTGCAGAAGGGAAACCGAGGCTGCTCCTGTCCTCATAGGCCTGAGCATCTACTCTTCTACATGAAATAAACACTTATTTGATTATAAATGTTGTGGTGCTGTGAAAGGTCCAATGAGAATGTAGAATGAGGGCTTTTCATGCTCACAGAGCTCCAAGGAACTGACAAGGTAGCTCGATCACCAACATGAAGAGGTTTTAGGCAGAGAATTTGGAGACACCTGACCAGGCAGAGAGACACAGAGGAAACAAAGCACAGCGGAGAAACAGGGGAAATGCCTATGAAGTGGGACCAGAGGGAGGAAGTCACATGGGTGGGAGACAGTTGAGAAGAGGCTGCAAAGTGACCACTTCTTTCTGACCTTGCAGTCTTTGCTCGAGTTTTTAGATATGATTTTAAAAGCAGCAAGGAATTCTTTGAAGGTTTTATATTACAGAACCAATATAATGCTACTCCTTGGTTGCTGAACTTCTAGAAAAGTTCAATAGTGAGATACCCTCTTAATTTTGAAGTTCATTTTGATCACTTTTCCTGCCAGTTTCCATCGTTGCTCAGTGTTTTCAGGGGTTCCTGCTGGGAGGGGTGTGTAGTGGGTGACAGAGCTTCCATCAGTGACTTGTACTCTCAGCATTTCAATGCTCCTATAATACGAGGCCCTGGCAGTCATAATTAGAAGTACTTCAGGGAAAGATTAAGGATTTGTGATGATGTGGATTCATCAAATGAGAAAAACACCAGCTTCTATATGGATGAATATATTTGCAAAATCTTGGCAGAGAATGGTACATCTTTTCTTTATTTCCTCACTCAAATCCACCTAACAAGTTGTAGATCATTGCTTTACTTCCCCCTCTGAAGCTTTGGGCCGTGGTGGGAGGAAGGCTCAGGGCTAACTGTTAATGCTTTGCACATCATACTACAGGGAAGTACCTATTGGCCTGCATTTGTAAACGGAGACTCTGTCTTTATTCTATTGCCCTTGTACAAGTTAGGTGAGGGTAGGCTGCCATAACTGAAACCCAACAAGAGAGAAGTTTGAAGAATGAAAATACATCTACTGCTTTTTCCATGTATTGATCACCTTTACCATTGCAGGGCAAAATATAAAAACCTACAAGTTAAAGGAGAGGTTTTTATTAGTTTACAGTTTTGGAGGCTTAATCCATGTTTGGCTGGCTGTTGTGTATCTACTCCCTGGGACAATGTCAGCAAGTGTGTAAATGACACTGGATTGTTGCTATATGACATTCCACCTCATAGAGGGATGTCAGAAAACATTCCAGGATATCTTAAGTGCACACTTACCACTTCTACCCACATTGCATTGGTGAAAAGTTAGTCTGCAATGAGAACTTAGTTACCCACGGTCGTATCTAGTTGTTAAAAAAAACACTTTGAAATGTAACCTACATATTTGACCACAATTCTATTATTCTGGAAGAATGGGGAGTAGATTCTGATGGACAACTAGCATTCTCCACTACACCCAGTATGATAGATTGGTTGCACAGTGGTGCTGATTCTTCACACCTCCCTATGTTGACACTCTTTGCAATGTGATGTCAAGGTTCCTCTCAACAAAAGATGGAGTTTATTTTTCTTCTACTTGAATTTGGGCTTGGCTCTTGCTTTGCATAGTCATTGGAATAGAGAAGAAGTGACAGTATGCTAGTCTAGGCCTTGAGAGAGTTTTCATCTTGGACTCCTGCTCACCATCACATGAACAAAACTGGGCCAGACTGCTGGAAGATAAGGAAAGGTAAGTGAAGGAGTGTCTACCTTGATCAAGGCCATTCTAGAGCAGCTCCTATAGCTCATTGACTCCCAAATCTGTGAAGACACCAATCCAAGATCCAGAAATGCCTACCCACCATAGCCAACCATGGATACATCTGTGTGTTGACCAGAGGACAAACCCATGACCAGTAAACCACTGGGTTTTGGATGGTTTGTTACCTCAGCAATAGATAACTGATAAAGATTTAGCAGTTTCCTTACTATCTTTACATAGCCTCTGGGATTGCTTTCAAAGGAAAGACAAAGGAAATGACATCAATATAAAAGGATATTAAACAGAAAATTTTGGTTAATGGGATGAGGTAATGTAGTTTTCAGATTCCAAAATAAGTTCTGATACAGGCCAACCAGTAAATAGTTCAAAGGAGATGTCTTATGACATCTCCTTTGATAGATATTACCAGATTGAAGACACAAAAAGTTATTGAATAGGGGCTGAGGAAAGAGTTTTATGAAGGTTACTTTCTTGAGCTGTGTTCTGCAGGGGAGAGGTGGCAGGAGATTACTTGTTTTTATCCTCAAGTCTAGTGTTAGAAACTTGAATCAGACCATCTGGAGAACTCGATACTTTCTTTCTGAATTTGGAAGACTCAGTGGATTTGTGCCTACTTCAGTCTTACCCAGAAAATCCATTATGTAAGAGATAACATTGGTAAGTGTCTTGGTATTGTAGACTGTAAAGTTGCAGCATTTTGAATTTGGCATATATCCCTAAAGATTTTTTAAAAAGGAAAATCATGCAGAAGTGCTTTTGTCTCTCACAGACTGTAAACAAGTTTTGCATGCAGAAGAGCCAGGGTAGTATTCATCATAGATCTACTCTAAAGAAATCATGGAAAGTACAACTGAACTCATGAGAGAGGGAGCTAGAGAGCAGATGCTGGATTCATGGGATAACATATGACAGATGCAAGTACTGAAATAAAATTATTTGCATAGGCCAGTGTTTTTCGACCATTGGCTATTTGCCCTAGCCCCACCCCCTGAAAACAGTTATGACTGGAGGCATTTTTCATTATTATAACTTGAGGAGATACCACTGGCATCTAATGCATAGAGGGCAAATATGCTGCAAAACATTCTCTGATATGTAAGAGAGCTTTCCACAATAAAGAATGATCCAAACCCAAATGTCAATCGCAACAAGGTCGAAAACTCTGGTGATGTTGGAAGTCCAGTGAAGGCACCAAAAGGGCCTCTGTACACAAGAGAGTTGACTTTTAACATCTTCAGGTCCAGCAGCACAGAACCATTTTAAGCACATTCTTAACATCTTTACCTTGCCTATCTGCCCTGACCCCATCTACCATTCCCAGCTCTCCAGCACCATGACAGTCAAGAAGGGAAAGTAGGATAGATTTGTGGTGTGCAGAAGGTGATAAGGAAGATCACAATGACCTTTTCCACTAATAAAGGAGACATTTATCATTAAATTGGGTTTGGAATTTTGACTATTCCACACGGCTGAACATCAGAGTTATTGAGCTGAGTCTGTGTTTGCAAACTCACTGAATCCTAAGTCTGCTTGGGATGAGCAGAACTGTCTTGGGATATACTTGAAATTTTATCCAGAGCTTTCTAAAGGGATATTGAGATGAACCATGATCATATACCTGCTGATGATATTCCTGGGTTCTGCTTGTTTTAGATACTCATTACCTTTACAGTTATTGAATAGCCACTGCAAAAGTTGGGAGCTGTCATATATATGAACTCAATCATCAAAATTGCAGAAAGTTTACATATATATATATGTATATGTATATATTTCTTTTCTTAGTGGTTTCAGTGGCATAATTATCTTTAGTTTGCACGAAGAAAATCAGGGTTTGGAGATGTGAAGTAACTTGAACAGATCACATATCAAGGGAGGATTGAATGATGATGCTGCTGGCAAAGAAGTGACTGAAGTAGTTTCAATCAGATCCATCTTGTTAATGACCCAAATGCATCTCTCTGCAGCTCATTGGCTTAGTCAGACAGATGTGTGTGCTCTCTCCCCATGGGTCCACTGAACGACTTCTCCGTAGTATTTTATATCATGTAGGGTCGTAGCCTCTGTCGCATTGTTTTTATAATAATTACTTCTTATATTTTTTTCTTGCCAGGTAGGTAAGCTCCTTAGATCTTTTTGCTTTAGTCATTTTGGTATCTGGTAGCATCTGATACTTAATAGACTCTGAAAGAGCATAGAATGAATAATTTGTTAAGATAAAATTCCTGTCATCAAGGAACTTACACTATATGTGGGGAAACAGAAAAAGAAAGTCTGAGAGTAGCATAAACGTAATCCATGTATATATATGTGTGTTTATATATATATACTCTCAAAAAGATTCTGTGTCAAAATGTTTAACAATGGTTGCTACCTATGTGAAATTAGATTACAGGGATTTTCTGTGGGCTATAGTTCTAGAAAGTTTTATAATAAATGGAAGTATTTTAGTTATTTAGTCAGAGAAAAGAAAATACAAATAAGAGAAGTGACACATTATATATGACAACATTGTATTTGATTAATTTTGAAATAAATCAGCATGCAGCAAGCACAATAGGAATTCAGGTGGAACTCCAACAAACCAGGGTGGCCAGGGGAGTCTATGGGAGAAAGACTTTGAATCTTGCTCATTACTGAAGGCTTTGGAATAGACTTCCAAAAGGCATTCAAGTCTTGATCTTTCTGTTTGATCTTAGGATTTTGTTGCTTTTAGAAAAGCCATTGCCATCTGTTTTTGGAAGCTGGCACTCACACCTGGCTGCTAATTTAGACTCCTAAGCCACTTTAAAAATTAATGGCTTTATAAAAGGTCTGCAACTCCCTCTTAAGAATTTAATATCATATTTATAAACTCAGTCTGTATTGAGTTCCAGCATATTGCAAATAATTTACAGTGTTGTCCTGCTCAGAGCATAACTAATGTGGATCCACAGCTGTGCAGATAATTTTTCCTATCAGTAGATGATAAATTATAAGTAGCCCCATTTGGATGTGGGGATGTGGTCCAGATTTTATAAGCTGAATTGGTGCAACTGGGAGGGAAATTCTACTCTGTGGTTTTCCTACCTGGAAATCATCTCAACAGTAATAAATACAGCTAGGTTCTTTTCTGTTAGCTATTATCCCTAAGACGGATGGGCTGGTCATTAAGTTTATGGCTCTTTGGTCTGCTTGCATGCACACTTTCCTGACCAGCTGGTAAATAATCTGGAAAGTGGGTCAGCCAGCTCAGGGCCCCTGAGGACAAATGGGTGAATGTGTGAGCTAAGATTTTGCATTTGGTTCAGTTATTCCATAAGAATGAAAGACATAAAAGGTATGTTTGTGCCTTTCTCTGTACCACAGCGTCTCTTTACTATTTAGCAGTATTTAATAGTATTACAGAATCCTAGAAAGTAGCTCTGCTCTTTTCTAACAAACCAGTTTTGAAGTTATTGGCTTTAAAGTCAGCCAAGTGACTTCTAAGTCCATGGTTCACTATGATTTTTATTCGTTTTTCAATCATTAATTAATGACCTCCTACATATAATGGACAAAAGATGGTACTTTGTACTAGGGATAAAGTGTTATTTTCATTTTTGTTGTTGTTTATCTTTGTTTTGGTTACTTCTCTCCTATTGCTGAGACAAAATACCTGATGCCAAAATGAGGGAAGAAAAGGTTTATTTAGCTTACAGTTTTTGGAGGTTTCAGTCCATATCCAGTTGACTCCAAGGCAGAGTGGCACATGGCACACAGCAACCAATCATGGTGGTGGAAAACAGCAAAAACAACAAGAGCAAAAGAGAAGGAGCACAGAGAGAAGACTGTTTTTGTCCTTTATATTGTATGCAGGCCACACCTACTTGGGTGTAGCACTCATATGCATAATCCCAGCATTGGATCATGAGTCACTCACAAACTCTAGATACCTACCTCCTTGACTGTATGAGGCTTTGGGGGAACATCCAGACTCAAACCATAACAATCTCAGAGTTCTATTTTTACGTACTAAATTTGGTATCGTATCCAGGGCAAAGATAAGGTCCTTGGTTTCTTGAAGTACTAGGTGTTCAACCCAAGGCCTTCACACTAAGCTATATCCTCAGTCCTTTTTTATTTTGAGATAGGGTCTACTAAATTGCCCAGGCTGGACTGGAATTTGTAATCCTCTAGCCTCAACCTCCCAAAGTTCTGGGATTACAGGTATACAGCAACACACCCAGCTAGTGATTGCTTGATTGCAACATCGTGTCCTACAAGGACCTCATTTCAGAGGAAAAGTTCCAGGTAGCACAATAGGAGGTGGAAGAGAGACACCAGGATTTGAAGATAATTCTGAGCTACCTTGTTTCATCTATCTACCAAGATAACTGTAGTTGCTCCTATTTTATGTTTAGAGTCTATAATAGATTCATTTACTTTTGCGGAAATATTCATTCTCTCCTTCTGCCCCAACTACTTCCACGGCAGAAGTTTCCTCCATGCACTGGCATTGGGCTTAGCTGTATGATTTACTTGGAAGTAGAATGTAATGGAAGTGACACAGCGACATTTCTGACTTTAAAGAGACACTCATTCTACTCACTTTTCTAGGAGCTTCTGAATGTGGTCATGAGAAGAATATATTCAGGTAACTGCTGAGGTAACCAACCTCATCCCTAGAATGTGAGCCATAGCCAACCACGTGCTAATAATATATACTAATTATTGTGTGATACTAAGATTTTCATGGTTGTTTGCAATACAACAGCAACAGATTGATACCAGATTTCTAGCTAAGATTCCATTTGTTCTTTCACTCATTCAGAAATTGAGTTCCCTGCTATCTGCCAAGCAGAAAACTACCAAATATGTGGTCTTAAAAGTTGATTGGCCTAGTTTGTTTTCCTAACTTTTGCTCTTTACATTTTATTAAAGAGATTTAAAGTCATTTATAATACATAGGCTCTAAGAAATAAAATTAAGATGCACAAATATCAAAGGAAAAATAGTCCTAATATCGATTTCAGAGTGATGAAGAACTGACAGCAAATTAATGGCAATTATGTGCAAAAATAAGCAAGCCATATATAACTACATACAACACCTTAAAACTATGTTTTGCAGAAGAGGTTCCACAAGGTCAGAGGACTGGGTACCAGGATTTACAGTTTTTACTTTGGAGACTGTATGCTAAGGTAATACAACAGAGGTCCCTTGTAATCTTAGAGGCAAGGGGTGGAGTGATACGATAAAGCCAGATTTTCTTCTTCCTAGTGTGACCAGCTCCCATCTTTTAGGCCTGGGGAAGGTGCCAGAGCTGATCTGAATGTATTCAGAATGAATCTTCTTAATGAGCTGTCAAGTTCAGTGGAACTGCCAGACCTGGCTTTAATAACTTCCTGGCTTTTAGTACCTGAGCCTATAAAGATGATATACAGGCCACAGAGGATGGAGAGTGGTCAGGGAAGGGTGAAAAGGCTGGGGGAGAGGAGATGGAGCTTCCAGCAGAATAGGTGATATGTACAAACCCTTGCACCTGGGTCTTTTGTTGCACATCTGTTTTCGCATCTGGAGATGGAATGGAGTGAAGATTGAATGTGGAGGCCCAGTGCTCTCCTTTTTCTTTTTTCTTTTCTTTTTTTTTTTTTACAAAGCCCTGACTCCTGCTTTCTCTTGTTCTCATATTTGCTCCATCTTCATCCTCTTCAATCTGTCCTCTTTGCCATTCTCATGAGGTATTGCTGTATCAGTTGTCTTATAAATCACAGTGCTTTAGGAGTCTGTGGAGTTTTAGTCACAACGAGCTGCAGTCAGGACCTTATTTTATGAAGCATGAATCTGAGTCCTGAAGATGGATTGATTTCAATTCACTGTCCAGCTGGTCTGTGCTAGACCTAGGACAGAATCTCTTGATCTCAGATTTCCTCAGTACTTAAGGGGAAATCATACCTTGCTAAAGGATTGAGATATTATCACCTTGGATTGTTGAGGAACAAAATATAATACACATGCAAAAGAGTCTAGGTCGATTTAAGAAATTTCAGGTTTGACATACAGGCATGCAGGAAAGACATTTCTGGTTGAAGATCATTGCATTGTCTTACAAATTAGTCTCTGTCTTTTCTCTCCCACTCTGCCTACGGGTGATTTTCTTAGGAGAGAATTTCTACATCTCCTGGGTATGAAAGAGGAGTCATCCTTTTAGAAGTGCAATATGCACTGACACTTTGAAAGTTTTAAGCCATTATAGAAGTCCCAAACTGACAAGTTCTACTAAAGCAAATATGACTATATGCTATTTTATAATATTAAGGGAGATCTTCCCCTTCATTCCCCATTTCTTATACTTGGAACTCTATTCATTCAGATAAGACCTTTCATCCTTATTGCCTCAGTGAAGAACTAATACAATGCAATGTAGTTAAAACAAAGAATCTATGTCTTAAAGGCACTAAAAAATGAGTGAGAGCAAAACTTCTAGCCAAAGTTTAGACAAAATTTCTGGAATCAGAGAGAGGAGAAGAATTAGAGGCAAGAAAAAAGAATGTTGAAAATGGTATTTTCTTTGGGCTCTTGAACTTTGTATGCCCTTTTGTAATCTCTAGGGGGTAGGAAATAAAAAAATAAAATGAAAAAACCGAACAAAAACAAACACACAAACCACCTTCTATAGATAAGCTTGGGTCTCTTGTAGGAGAGACAAACTTTGGTATCATATTAGTTAACTATTGGTGCTTACAACTCTGCCATACAAGGACATTTATTTAACTTATGCAGCCTGGTGTGGTTAGCTAAAAATGATTCCTCTTTGCTTGGTGGCTCTGCTGATCTTATCTAGGCTTGTTCACATCTCTTTGTGTTGGTAAAGATTAGATGATACAGCCAGGACTTACTGGAGAAGTTTGGCTCTCTGTACTTCCAATGTCAGAATGTAGTTGGCTTCTTTTTTGGTTACCTAGCCACATAAGTTACTGAATACAAAGTAGAAATGAGAGCCCTGGAGTGGGGCGCGTTTAGTGCAGACTCCAGGAAGAGAAAGTTGTGCCTACCGAGAACCTGCCATGTTGGGTCAGGGAGGTTCAAACCAGAAGACAACTAGCCTGCCTTCCTGGTGAGTGGTGTGTGACTGGCATGGACCCCAGGAAGAGAAAGATGTGCCCCCTGAGAACCCACCAAGTTGGGTTAGGGAGGTTCAAACAAGAAGACAACTAGCCTGCCTTCCTAGTGAGTGGTGTGCGACCAGCACGGACTCCAGGAAGAGAAAGATGTGCCTCCTTTGAATCAGAAGACAACTAGCCTGCCTTCCTGGTGAGTGGCATGCAAGTGGTGCAGACCCCAGGAAGAGAAAGATGTGCCTCCTGAGAATCCGCCATGTTGGGCAGGGAGGCTCCAACCAGAAGACAACTAGCCTGCCTTCTTGGTGAGTGGCACACAACTGGTGTGGACTCCAGGAAGAGAAAGATATGGGCCTCCTGTAAGCCTACCTGCACATGGGCTAAGAATCAAGGACAACCTCTCACCCCATAAGCAACCTGCTGGTTCGGGGAACTGGCTAAGTTGATAGCAACTAAGGTACATGAAGCAACTAAATGCTTATTTTGTTTGGTTGATTTTGCGGGCCTGGGGCCATCAGTCTGAACATCTCTTGGGAAGATGACAGTATGCAATGTGGCAAATATGGGGGATTCCCTTCTATCTTGTCTTTGAGGCCCAATATTGTCCTCACTGTTTTGCTTTATTCTGATTAATTCTTTTTTGCCTTTTTTCATATTCTGTTTTTATTGGTTTTATTCTGTTTTGTTTTTGGTTTGATTTTACTGGACCTGATGGAATGGTCAACTACTGTGAAGATACAAGATATATTATAGTAGCTATTGTTTTCCTAATATCTTGCTTTGAAGTTCTGTACCAGTTCTACTGTTTTGTTTTGATTGACTTTATTCTGTTATGTTTTGTTGGATTTTACTATCTTTAAAATAAAATTAAGAAAAAAAAGAAATGAGAGCCCTGAGCACTAAATGATCAACTAAGCTTACCCTCTGAATGACTTGATATATGCAGAACATTAGCTTTGTGATCCGTGATTCAGATACTTGCTGAACGGGTCTAAGAATATTTCCACATTTTGGACCTTCCAAATTGCCCTAAAATATTAAATCTAGGGATGTCCAGTCTTTGTTATGCACCTTTTCCCTTCTAAGTCATCTTGCACATTTCTGTACTTCTTTCAATTTCCTCGAAGGGAAAAAAAATCAAGAGTAGATTGAGAAGATAAATGCATATGGTCCTTAGAAAGAGGTAGTGTTGAGAGGTGGTGTAACCATTAACAGGCAGAACCTAGTGGAAGTATATTATTGGGGATGTGTCCTTGAATAGTGTATGGGGACCCTGGTCTTTCTCTCTGTATTTTGTTTCTTGGCTTTCTTTATGTGAGCAGCTTTGCTCAACCGTGTGCTCCTTGTCATGATGTTTGGATTTGCCACAGGCTCAAAATTATGACCCATAATTTGGGTTTTTGAAACTATGAGACAAAATAAAATTTTTCTTCTCTAAGTTGTTAATCTCAGTTATTTTGTCACAGTGACAGAAAGCTAACACATGAGGGTTGGCATTTCTTCAACTAAAAGAGAAATGTACTGGTTTATTTATTGAAACCTAATATTGGAGGGGCAGGTTTGTTGGATTAAACAGATTCCTTGACCATGGCAAAATTCAAGTTAGGAACAATGTGCAGAAAAAAGAAAGAAGATGAGAGCAGTGAAGTAGATCTGAAATGCACTCCAAAAGTTTCTTGTGTGTGGAAGATGATTGAATCATGGGATGTGGTGTACTAACTAATGGTCAGCTTGTAGCACCCAACTGAACTGAATCAGTGTGGTGCTGGGTGTGGAAGGCCCACCTGAGGATTGTTGCCAACAGCATAAGAACTGGCAGGGAAGGTGGTGCACCGTTGATTCTCCTGGAGAAGTTTGTCATGCTGGTTTTCCTGATATGAACTTAGCTGTTTCCATGGTTGGAGGAGCTAATGTCCTTACTGCCACTGAGGCTGGCCATGATTCTTTTCAGGGGAGCTCTTGTCCTCACCTTGAGCATCACTTCCTGGCTCCAGACCCCTCAGCCTGCTGGCACAGATCCTTCATCCTGCTGGTGCAGACTTTCTAGCTTCCACCATTGACCTTTGGGCCTTTCCAGTGCAGATCCTTGATACAGACTTGCATGAGACATTGTCGTGGGCTCTAGGCCTCCAGGTGGACTTGTGGAGGACATTGCTCTGGGATCCAGACCCTCATCTAGATTCTTTGGGTCTCTGGTGTGTGGACTGATCTCCTGCACTGTTTTGCATTTGACTCTTTGGGTGGCTATCATAAAATAATCCTATAAATTATGTGTCCTGTATTAAATCTTTTTCCCTTGCAAACCCTGACTGCAGCAGTCTGATAAACTCGTCAGTAGATTCATCCATGAATGAGTTCAGTAGCTGAATGGGCTATGAGGCTTATAAGTATGAGAGTCCTGGATAAGGTTGGTCTCTGGGACGTGGCCTGGAAGTTGTATTCTTGTCCTCAAATCCTCCCTTCTGTCTCTGCTTCTGACCTCTGTGAGATGAACAGCTGTGCATGGTCAGGCCCTTCTACCATACCATTTCTGCTTTGAATTTCATTGGACAGTGAGAACCAATACTTTTCTTCTCCTTTAAGTTGCAAGTGTTAGATACTTTGTCCCAGCAACAGGAAAATAAATAATACACTATGCTCTTTGTCTGTCAGCTTATTTAAATCTTAAAAAACAAAACAAAACAAAACAAAAACAACTTTGTCAGGCATTTAACTTTACCCTCATGTAACAATGTTCACAAACCATTCTTATAATTCTGGCAAATTTCCTCCCTAAAATAGATGATTACTTTGGGGCTTTGTGGGGAGTTATCTATTTCATAGGCTATGTAGACCCAAATAGACTAAATCCTTATAGGAATGGTCACTCATCATTTCTACTGGGTGGTCATCAGACAAGAGGCTACTATGGGTGGAACCGAGTTTCTCTTGTTTAGAGATTGCCTTTGATGGTAGGCTTCAGTGCATTAAATTGGAAGCCCTCCACTTAGTAAAACTGTAGCACTTGCTTTGTGAAGTTTTCTCTCTCGAATGGCCCTTGGGTTCTTGAGCCATAGCCCTTGAACCTTTGAAGCACATATATTGGATTGGGTAGTGGGAATAGAAGGAAGGCTTATTGGAAGACTCTCCAGTAGCAGATCATGAAACAGGAAGTCATCCCAGATCCTGTTTTTACCCTCTCCTCTCACTAAATTCTTGTCATGCTTCAACAGGCAAAATGCATACATACTTACGCTTCCAATTTCATGCACAATTGTGACTATCCCAGATCATTAGCCCTTGGGGGGAAAATCCTTAATTAAAAAATAACAAAAACGAAAACTAAATCTTTCTCATCTCCCTTAGGGAAAAATATTTCTTCCTACAGAGAATGTGGAGGACTTGGGGAGGAATTTGTCTGTCCTCTGTTCAGTGGGATGTACCACTATTAAACAAACACAAAATAGGAAAAATCACAAAAGTTTAATTTTTGCTTGGGGATAGATTGGGTGATCATATCCTGCTACATAGTCTTTTCATTGAAATAAAATTGAAGCTCACATAATGTCATAATTTATGCAGAATTCTACAAGGCCTATGTGAATTAGAATTTTGGATTTTTCTGATTCTGGCAGTCATGATATTCTCACTGTACCAGAGCATATGGCTTTTAGTTTTGGTCTTATCCAATGAATACACAGTGTGAACAAAAGGGGAAAAGAGGGGGTCATTTTACTTTAGCACTAAGACATGGATCAGATAAACTATGGAATACAGTGTGCAGGAAGAAATAAATTCAGATATCCTCTTTGCTCCTACTGCCTCTCTCCTCCCCTTATATGAATACTCAGGTTGGATTTGGGAGAGTTAAAAGAGATTAACTAAATGACGAAGGTAGAGGCGGGTTCTACTTCCATTAGCACTCAGCCTAAAAGCACTTTCTTTCTTTGGAAGAAAACAAAGATCTAGTGAAAGGCAGGTGCCAGACTCTTTGCTTGTTTCCTGGAAGCTAATGCACCATGAGGGGAAGGATATTCATGCAGTTAGAGATGTCTCGAAGAAGGTGCTCATAGACAGATCTCTAGGAAATCACAGATGTCTTTTTCTCTTAAAACACTTTGTGTGCCCATGTCAGGGATTTCTGAAGTCTGCTAATTTAATGCATTTGCTTCAGCCTGATACAGATTAAGACATGGGACTGGAAAATTCACTGAACAAACAGTTCATTAGTTCAGAATAAATTTCAGAAGTCAGTCTGAGGCTCAACACCTTCCAGCTGGGTTCTGATTAGAGTCAATCTCAGGAGTGATTGATGGATTCATGCATTCATTTGCTCACCTTTCCAACTGGCAGATTTGTGTGCTTGACAACATATTAGCAGGTCAATGTTTCTTTGTACGTTTGGTCATTCTGTTTCCGTAAGTTCTGCATCCAAGATGAAACCAACCATGGATCATATACTATGTAGTTAGGTCTATGATAGTTGTGCTTGTACTGAATATGTACAGACTTTATTCCTTGTCATTATTTCCTAAACAATGTAGACTAACTACATAGTACTCATACTAACTACACTATTACTAAACTAACTACATAATACTCATACTTTACTAATTGTAATGGATAAGTTAGAGATGCTTCAAAACAGATGGAATGCATGTGTAGATTTTATGTAGATGCTATGCCATTTTACATAACGCATGAGAACATCTGTGAATTTCAGTATACTGTAAGTCATTGTGCCTACCCATAGTCTTGTTTCTATTCAGAAGGGCTGGGCTGAGGCCTGAGAAGCTGTATCTTTAACAAGTTCCTGAGTGATAGGGACATATCTGGTCTGGGGAACTATACTTTGAGAATAACTGTATAATGTGGGGCTGAGGAAATTGGTCAGTTCAGACAATTACTCTGCTGGTGAATTGTTCTACAAATGAACTGATGTGAGATGGATATTAGCCCCCCTTAACAGAGGTCTTGCTTTCATCTTAAATACAGTGGCTGCTTCATTTGTTAAAGAATAGCCAGACAGTAGAAACTATGTGGCGGTCTTTAGCATCAGGCTTGGGGCTATGTGCTGGAGAATGCTTCATCAAATGTGTGATAATGCTCTGAAGGTTCTTTGGTTTGGCCCTATCTTTAACATGACCTCCTGCTGCATGTAAAATCAAATCTTTTTTACCTAATATTCTGTACTTCTCACAATTCTTATCAATCATCTTGTGTCCTGGGACTTGTGGTTTCATTTGTGTGGCTCTCAGTCTGCCTATATTGAATTGCAGGCCTTAGCTGCATCTATATTCTACACAGCCTGGCACACAGCAAGTGCTCAATAAATGTTTCTTAAATGGACTGAGCTCGTTGGCCTCACAAACATACTATTGAGCTGGAGTGGATGTTTGTTTTGTACATGGGTATGACTTTTTTGCTGGCTTGTTAGTCTCACGTTTTGAGCTGAGAACATTTGCTTGCATTTCCTGTATGAAGCATCAGAAACTTAACACATTCGTAAAAATAATAGTATTGGTAATGATGCTGCTGCTGCTGCTGATGACAATGATAGCAACACCTAATGTTTCTTGGATTTGTTTAGGTGGGGATACACATAATTTCCAACTTTAAATCTTCCCTATGACATTGTGGCATAGGTACCCATACTTTCTTTTTACATATGAGAATAATTAGGCTAGGAGAGGTTAAGATCACACAACTATATGTGCTACAGCAAGAAATAAAATCCTTTTGGTCCTAAAGGCATTAGGACCTTTGAAAGAATTTTCTCAAATGTGTCTAACAAAGCCATCTAAATGCCAATTTGTGCATTGCTTATCTAGTTATAGATTAGAATTGATTGCATCAGAATGGCATTTCAAAATAGCCTACTATGTCTTGGCCACAATTGGGAAGTCAAGAAACCGTGCTCATGTAGCCATCAAACCTTCTGATTATATTTTTTCACCTCATTAAAAAGAAAACACCAGCATTTTTTTTTGAGCTCTCTTGACAAATCTTTGAATTGCAAATTTCACATTAAAGGCTACATCTTGTAGGGTAAGACAGTGGGAAGGGCAAAAAGTGAGGGAGGACAAGGGAATAGGTTAAAGTGACCCTCTGACTGCACATAAAAGCATGCCAGTTAATTATAATTGTCAACTTGATAGGCTTGAAATCCACATATAGGACTGGTGAACCAAGCTTCTGGGTGTGTCTGGGTGGATCATGGAGGTATGATGTTGGGGTCTATATCTGATCTCTGAATCCTTCCTCTGTGATGCTGTTCCCTTGCTCTGCTTTCTGACTTCCATGAATTGAGCAACATTTCTCTGTAAAGGTCTCTGCCATGAAGTTTCTGTTTGAGCCAGCCAACTGTAGACTGAAACTTCTGAAACCATAGGCCAAGTAAATCTTTTCTCAAAATTCTGAGAATTGGGTATTTTGTCTCAGTAATGGGAAAGTTGATCAGTACAGAAAATTGGTGAGAGAAATGTGGGGTCATTGCTGTGACCAAATATGGTCATGTGGTTCAGAAGCCTATAGAAAACTGCTTTGGAGAAGGTGTTTGCAGAAGTTTGGAGATATGGTTTATAGAATGTATAAGTAGATCTTGAAGAGCAATTCTGTTTAGAGTTGAGAAGACCAGAATATCAATAGAAATGTGGACAGTAAGGGCCAGTTTCATGAGGCTTTAGTTTGGAATGAGGGCTTTTTTTGGGAACTGAACTATAGGCCATGCATGTTATACTTTGGAAATAAAGTTCGTCTTTTGCCCATGTCCTGAGTCTTTGTAAGACACTGAGTTGAAATGCTATAGACTAATTGATTTTGTAGAGGGAATTTCAAGACAGCCAAACATTCAGGTTGAGGCATGGGTATTGATGGCTGCTTTTAGCAACATGTATAGTGAGAATCAGGAGCAAAAAGCAGAGTAGAAAGACTTGAAAAGATCAATGTTGGTTCTAAGAAGTGTGTGTAAAGTTGGGGCCAAAGAAGTGTGGTTGCAGAAGAGATTGGCGTAATTAAAAACAAACCAAGTACTCTGCACTGAAAAAAGAATAAACACACACTGAAGGTATCTCAGAAATCAGTAAGATTCCACCCATTGCAGGTTGAAAGGTACAAAAATGTAAACTTTTCATTTGAGAAGAGAGTCCCTGGGCCCCCAGCCTGAGAAGAGCTGCCTAGGGAATTGGTTGTTTTGGATTAATTTCATAGTGTTCAGCTGGCCAGTCACTTTGAGGCCATGGCAACCATGGTCCAAAGAGGCCCAGCTACTGCTTGAATTTGTGGCAGACTTTGGTGTTGTCCACACGATGCTGGTTGTCCAGGCATGCAGAATGCAAAAGTTGTGAGGCTATGAGTGAGTTCATCCAGATTTCAAAGGAAGACCTGGGATGGCAGGCAGGGTGTTTCTGAGAAGTAGACATGTGAAGCTTTAGGAATGAAACCAAAAGTATAGTAGAGGACCCAGGAAGCTGGAGAACTAGGAACATGAAAGAACTGTTGAAGAAGATTGCAGGCATGAAGTGGAGGCGATCCAAGTGAAAGGCCGTGTTGCTGCAACCAGCAAGGTCATAAGGGTGGAGCTGTCCCAGTCCCTTTGGAATGTACATCCATGTGGCCTAGATGCTAGGCATAAAGTTACTGGGTTTAATGTTTCCAATGTTGGATTTTGGTCTTGCTTCAGGCCTATTCTTTTTATTTTTCTATCTCTCCCTGATGGAATGAGGATATTTACTTTGTCTCATTGTATTTTTGGATTAAATAACTTGCTTTTTGAATTTTCAGATTCACAGCTAGTGTTTGCTTTGAGTCTCAGAGAGACTTTGACTTGAACTTTTGAGATGTTTAGGAGGGATTATTGAATTTTTTGGGTTGCATGCAGGATAATTGTACCACATTAGATGGAATTATGAACTTGCTATTATCTTTATTTGAAGTTTATGTATGGTTTAGGAGATGTGTTTGGGTGTC
>RJWM01018142.1:0-41572 GCA_004363535.1 Dasyprocta punctata | reverse complement strand
CCTGTGATACCCCAACACTTCCTGCTTCCTTGTTTCTGTGTCTCCAATTTATTCTCTAGGTTTGTGCAGAGCAAGCCATTCCAAGTGACTCCCACCTTTGAATAGAAGGGTTAAGAAGGCAAACCTAGATTTAGAAATGCTTGTGTTCAAATCCTGGCTTATCTTTTGGCTGGCTATTTATTTTACCCCTCTTTGTTTTTCATCTGTGAAGGAAGGATGTCTTAGTTACTTTTTTCACTGCTGAGACAAAATACCTGACACACAAAGTTAAAGGAGGAAAGGTTTACTGTAGCTCACAGTTTGTAGAGGTTTCAGTCCATAGTTGGCTGGTTCCAGGGGAAGGTAGAAGGCAGAGAAGAAGTAGTTTATGGCTGGTGGAAGGCAGAAAGGCAGAAAGCAGTGAAGTAGCCAAGCAGCAAGTGACAAGTGACCACACCAGCTTTGTCCTTTATATTCTATCCAGGCCCAAGGAGGACCTTCCCACTATCCACACTCAGAGTTATGTCAAACCAGTCAGTGAACTAACTGAGTAATCACATACTTAATCACAGCATCACACACTCTAGATTCAGTCACCTCTGAAAAGCCTCACCTATGATCTCATGGGACTTTGGGGGAACATCTAGACACAAACCATAACACAGGAGATGGTGGTATAACAGACTTTTGAGGGCACTTCCTGATTCCTTTCCCAGTGGGTCACTCTCTCCCTTTGAGTGTAGGCAAGCTTTGTGACATGCTCCTTGCTGCCAGAATATGGCAAAGGTTGTACAGTATACATGATTATATTAAATATGAACACAGCATTTGCTTTGCCATGAAACTTCTTTCCAGGCCATGAAGAAGCAAGCTGCCATGCTGGGAGCAGCTGTATGGAGTGAGCCATGTGGCAAAGTGCTGAGCAGCCAGCCCACACAGGGGCCCAGGCTGGCAGACCGTGAGGAGCTGAATGCTGCCAGCCATCATGAGGGCTTTCAGACTGGTTCACTGCCAGTGAGGCCTCAGATGAGAAGCCAGGCCTGACCTGCACTTTGAGTTCTGATGGCAAAATACCCTAGTTATACCTGGTATCCTGATGTAAGATAAGAAATATGTGCTGTCTTAAACTGTGAACATTGTGGGTATATTGTTATACAGAAACAGTTAAGTAATATGAATGATATCTACCTTATATAATTACTACAAAGATTAAATAAAATAATGCATGTTAAGGCTTAGTATTGTCCTTACTGCATAAAAGATAACAAAATGTTCATCTTCTGACTTCTGCAGTCTGACTTCCACTTTTTGCTGATCTACCAAAAACTAAATCCCAGAAGCATGTACCAGTGTTGGAAGAGGTGTTTATTTATCTTCCCGAATAGCTGGTATTCATATTATTCTACAAATTTCCTTCAGATCAAGTCTTTGCTCAAACAACTCTGGTGACAGGCTGAGATTTTCCCTTTTCCAAAAGTCAGGGCCCCTACATCATTTTCTAATCAGGACATAGGTTCTTGGAGGCCAATGAAAAAAGCAGACTTACCTCATGATCATTTGAAACCTCAGCCCTGTTCAAAGAGATCTGGTAAAACTTTGTTAACAAAAAGAAAGTTTAACTGGTGAGCATATTGAAAAGTGTTCAACATCACTGATAATTTGGAAGCTGCAAACAAAAACTATAATACTTTACTAATAAGACTACCAGCAAATGGTGGCAAGTATGTGGAGTGAAACTTCATCTCTGGTGGATGTGCAAGTTAGTGAAACTGCTTGGAGAACTGGTAGCCTCTGCTAAAGCTCAAAATAGACACAACATATATGCCTAGCAGAAACATGTGCTCATGTCACCCAAAAGACCTGGACAAACTGCTTTCTTTGTGGTAGTGAGATGGAAGAAAACCCTAAATGTCTGTATCAAAGGAGAAGGAATGAACTATGTTATAGCCACACAATGGAATGCTACTGCCCTGAATTGAAAAACAAAAAGTCTTATGCACAGCATGGATGAATCTCCCAGACATAATGTTGAGTGTAAGACAGCAGACACTGAAGAGTAAAATACTCTATGATCTCATTTATATAAAGTTTAACAATAGGCAAAACTAATCTGTTAGGTTTCGGCAGTCTTTTGTATGCCCTTGATTGGCTCATGCAGACCATCTTGGCAGCATTATCAACAAGTGAGAGGCTGTGTGCAAAACTTTGTGTAGCCCAAAGCGCACAGCAAGGAGCAGGATATGCAGACCGGCTCAATCAGGATTTTGTGAGAGCGATACTAAGAAAAGCACATTGTGGTTCGACTTGCCAACATTCTGTGCTCTACAATGAGCCCCTGCTATGCCACAGTCTGTATCTCACCCTTAAAGCACTTTTATTTTTTGGTATCAATTTTTTTAAAAAGTTGATTTAATATGAACTTGGATTCCATGTCCTTAACCTCACTTATGCCTGCCTATCATACTGCACATTCGAATGTAATCAGCAAAGATGGAGAAAATAGGAAAACTAATGCCTGTGTGGGCAGCTTGGAGCCTGGACTCTTGCTATCTAGTTATCTTGGAAATCTTCACAAAAACAAATGATAGGAGAACAAAGCCCAGCATAAGGTTGGAGTCAGGGCCCAGGTTAAGACTGCATCTGTGTATTCCTGTGTTCTGAGGCTTGCTGTCTCTGGGTCTTGAGACACAGCCTTCATCTTGGACGTGTAAG
This sequence comes from Dasyprocta punctata, assembly GCA_004363535.1. Lineage (NCBI taxonomy): Eukaryota > Metazoa > Chordata > Mammalia > Rodentia > Dasyproctidae > Dasyprocta > Dasyprocta punctata. Next base: position 38,881 of record RJWM01018142.1, on the reverse strand, counting down.
CCCTTCCACGGAGCACATGTGGTGGGGAACATGAGAGGGTATGGCTCCACATGGCTCCCTTTGCAGAGGTATTAAAGAGGACTTTTTTCCTAGTGGTACTGGGGATTGAATTCAGGGCTCTTGGGCTGAGCTACTCCCTCAGGTCCTTTATTATTTATATATTTTTATTTTGAGACAGCCTTGCTGAGTTGCTAAGATGCCCAGGATGCACTGGAACTTATGATCCTCCTGCCTCAGCCTCTCTGAGTGCTGGGATTACAAATTGTGGGTCACAATGCCTGGCTCAAACTGGGATTTTAATGTCTATTTTGCTGAGAATCTTTTTATAATAGGGAAGGGAAACCTATTTTTTTTTTTTTTGACATGTACAAATCCATCCAAGACTCTTTTGGGATGATAAAAGCCTCTAAATACCTATTTTCCTGGAGTCTTGAAGTACCACAGCCATCCTAATCAAATGGGTAAAGGGACTTTTTTTTTTTTTTTCCAGATTAGAAGTAGGAATGAAACAGAAACCTTCCCTGTGTTGCGAAGGGGTGAAATTCCTTTTCCGGCACTTACCTTGGGCTTTCTAATTCCCTGATTCCCTGCCGGTGTGGATACAGACCCCTCTGGTGCCTGGTGTCACTTCCATTAGCATGTTTTGCACATTTTATTGCTAAGCAACAATTAGCAGTGTGAATCTGGCCTTCTGTGATTTCAATTTGGGTTTCGCACATGGATTTGTGCTTTCATCTTTGCCATACAGCTACAGTGTTCACTGTTCAACCAACACTATTTCTGGAGAACCTGAGAGAAGAGATTGAGGAGGTAACAGCAGGTCCTTGTCATTCAGTGGTATGGTTTTGAAATGGTATTTACAAAAGAACCTTCTCTAATTAGATACCCAGTAATATGAAAGCAATGCTAAAGGTTGGAGATAAACTCAAAGCAATTGAATTTGGCCTTGAGGGGGAACTGACAGCAGCAGAATAATTATGAAAATCATGGAGAACAAACTGAAGGTCCACAGGAAGAAGGCAAAAAATCTTTTACCAGTGAAAGGTCTCATGATAATATTGAAAGGAAATGCTTTTCTTCTAATCTCATACCATGCAGAATTCTTTGGAGTTAATGGGATAGCATGAAAACTTAATGGGAACAGTAGATTCAGGAAAAAAAAAAAATAAGTAAAAGAGTAAAGAAAACAGGAAAAATAAAACTAGGAAAAACTCTATTAAATAAAATGTAACCTAGTTTTTCTTTATCCACAAGAGAAGAAAAATGATATTTCAGCTTAAATATTGCCTTTAGGAAGGCAAGGTTTCTTGGGCAATATTTTGATTAGAGAAGTAAAAGTATTAACATTCAAGAACTCAGTAAGTATAAGAGTGTGCTTATTTTTCAATCTGTGTTATAAGAATATTGCTTAAACATTCTGAACAATCATATTTATCCTGTTCTGTTGAGGAAGGGAAGAAATTATGGTTAAACTGTTTAAGAAAAATGGACCAAGCAATTTAATTATTTTCATAACAAGAGGAATATTTTGTAAGTCTCTTCTTAAAATCTTGAAGAAAAACTCAGGGAGGATCATAATAGAGAAGAGCCAGAACTGAAGACAGAATATTAGACTTTTTTGGGGGTATTGGGGATTAAACCAAGTGAGGGCTAGACTTTAGCTCTTTAGTCACCAGGCTGTTCTTAAATGTGTGTTGCTCCTGCCTCAGCTTCCCAAATAATTGGGATTACAGGTGTGCACCACTGTGAATGGCAGAATATTAGATTTGTAATTCTGGCTTGTAGCTTTTAGAAAAACACAAGAAAATGTTGTTCTAAATTGAACAAAGATTTATTGGAGATTAACGTTTTGCAGTTAAAAAGTATTGATCACGGATGAGTCAAATTCTTTCACAATGTAAAAATCTCTTTGAGTATAAACCTTTGATTAAAAACTTCTTTACTTTAAGATAGTTACTTCACAACCATTTGGTTCTCCTTTCAACAGTAATTTCAACTCTTCGACTTTGGCCTAGTTGAACAAAATCTGATATCCTTTAACTTTGGTTCCATTCCATGTGACAGACATCTATAGAATTTACTAAGTCTCCATGCAGTTATCTGTAGATAAATAAAGATTGTTTTGCCCTCAAAGAACAGACAGTCTAATGGACAAGAGAGATAAATAAGTAGATACAGTCATGTGTCATGGTTAACCATGAAATTAGAAGTTGGTTTTGGAGAAGTGACCTTAGTTTTAGCTCATTTGGAGGTCAGGAAGGGGTTTCTAGAGGTTATGACAAGTAAACTAGCTGGTTTTTATATGAAGCTGCAAATAATGAACTTTTGGATGTGCATGTCTGAAACTGTTACCAGGGATTATTCTGGAGGAGAGCAGTTGGAAGTGGAAGAGCTTGAATGGAGACCATCATGACATATCTATGTCCTCCTGTGCTTCTAGAGTATGTTTCAGCGAGAAAATATTCATACACAATAGAAAGCATACAGAGGTAAAAAAGAGTTTCTTCTTTTTTTCTGTCTCTGCCATTTTCTTATTGCTGAGACAAAATATCTCATACCTAAACTTTAAAGTTTATCTTGGCTCATAGCTTTAGTCTATGATGGGCTGGATCCAAGGCAGAAAAAGCATGGTGGAAGGAAATGGTGAAGGAAAGCTGTTTAACCCTTGGCAGCTGAGAAGCAGAGAGAGAAGCAGAGAGAGAAGGGAGGAACCATACCCTGCCAGGTCCCACCCCATGGCTCACCTCCAACCTCCCCCACTGCCTAAGGGCACATTCAGCTCCCGAACTCATCCATGGAAGAGTCCGCCGGTGAGTACAGAGCCCCCGCAATTCATTCACCTTCCACAGGCAGGAGGGTTTGGGGGACATTTTAGATCTAAACCATACACTCTCAAATATTTGTAGCTAGCGCCTCATTTCAGGCCAAATCCGAGCCCCAGAATGGGAAGGCATAAAATCTAGGGCATGCTTTGCAGAGCGCTGATCACAGGATCTGACTGCTGCTTGCCTCACCTGTCATCTCTCTGTCTCTCTCTGTCACCAAAATAATGAGACCTTCCAACACTTTCCTTTTGGGTTATTCTTTTTTTAACTAATCCCTTTAAAAATTGAGCTAATTCCTTCAGACCATCAATGGAACAGCCCTGATCACTGTAAAAGTATGGTTCTATGGTTTGCTAAACAGGGCTAAGCGTAAGGCTTCCAGTGATGCATATTGTATTTATTTGGCAAAAATCATAGAATCAAAGAGTTCCCAGAAGTCCAGAAATTAAAGAGGCAAGCAGTGTATTTCTTTTTTCCTGGCCAACAGACGAGCAATCTAGTTTGGTGGGCAGGGCAGCTCCACGCGGTCACTGAGTGATCCAGGATCTTGGTTACACATCTTTCAGTTCCACCGTAGTGTCTCACAGTCCTCTTCTCAGTAGGGGTTGGTGCCAGTCATGCATGGGTTCTAGCTAGAGAGTCAGGGAAAGACGGGGGAAGAAGGCAGAGGCACGAGGGCCTATCACTTCCTGGGTGACCACACCTGCTACAAGAGAGGCTGGAGAACACAGTCCAGTTAGGTAGCCATACGAGTTGCTGTAATTCAATTGCAGTGGAAAAAGGGAAAAATGGATTCTACTGGGCTGTTAACAGTTTCTGCCACACACGTCAAAAGTGCAATAAGTATCGACCACTTAATCATTCTTTGAATGTGTCCAGGCCTTGTTTATTAGTCAATCTGGAAATAAGGACCTCCTTCTAAATTCATATTGTGGAGTTTTAAAACATAAATTTAGACTTTATATTGAATCCCTCTAGATGCAACCTTGTTGATTTCTGACTCATTATTTCTATCAGTTGGAATAATTTTAAGGACTGATTTTTGTCATTTGAAATATTTCTCAGTTTTATGTTATCCACACAAATGAAGAACATGACTTCTGTTTTCATTGGAATAGATGTCAGGAATGCTGGACAGCTTGCATGTTGCTGTGGGTCCCTCACAGTTTTCCCCTCCTCTTTCCTCCCCTCCCCTCCCCTCTTCTCTGCTCTCCTCTCCTGTTCTCTCCTCTCCTCTCCTCTCTCTTCTCTTCCTCTTCTTCTTCTTCCTCCACCTTTTTTTTTGAGACAGGGTATTATTATGTCACTATGTAATTCAGGATGGCCTTGAACTCATTATGTAGCCAGGGCGACCTTAAACTCATGATGTTTCTCCTGCCTCAGCCTCCTGAGTGGTGGGACTATAGGTGTGGATCACCATGCTTGGCTTTCCCTGCAGTTTTAACATTCATCAACTATTCCATTCTAGGTTTTGCTACTCATTCCATTGGAGTCTACATACATGCACCTCCCTGAGCCCATAATCCTCTTTATTCCTCATGATATGCTGAATGGTATTTTTTGCTTTGGTGATGAGCATCTGTTCAGCCATCATCTGTTAATATTAAATGACATCACAAGTGTTTGTGGTGGTGGGAGAGGTGTCAGTGAAAAACGTGAGCACAGGTGGGCCAATGTAATGGTAACGTTCTGAGTGTGAAGTCTCTTGCTTTTATGAAGCTCTCAAAAGCTCGTGAGATCAACCACATACCTAATATTCTTTGATGATACTACCCAGTGAAATTCTTCTTCGTAAGAAACAGTTAGAAAACTGCTGAAAATTTTTTCTCTGAGAAGGATGGAGTAGAATTATGAACAATTTTTAAATATTGTGCATTGTGTATTTCTGAAATACTTAAATTTTGTACTTGCATTACTTTTATTCACTCATGCATTTATTCATTCAAAAATATTAAGAAAGACTATACATAGTAGGTAGGCACTCCTGGTACAGTGGTGAACAAAGTTAGACATGGGCCATTTCCTCATGGAATTTGGTGTGTAGTGGCCAGACAGTATAACCTGTTTTCTAAAGATATAAGAGTTCTGGAATCAGAAGGTTTGGATTCTAATTTCTTTCTTTCTTTCTTTCTTTCTTTTTTTCTTTCTTTCTTCCTTTCTTTCTTTCTTTCTCTTTTTTTTGTGGCACCGGGGGTTGAACTCACAACCTTGTGCCTGCCAGACAGGCGCTTAAGCCACTGAGCCAAACTCTCAGCCCTTGGATTCTAATTTCATTAGTTGGTAATTTTGGTCAGATTCTTCAGCCCCCCCGCTTTTGTCTTTTTGAAACAGGGTGTCACTGGCCTTGAGCTCACTTTGTAACCCAGGATGGTCTCAAACTTGCAACAGTCTTTGATGCCTCAGTTTGTTTTATTTACAAAATGGGGTGGTAATGGAGACTTCTCACCTTCCTTTTTTTTTTTTTTTTTTTTTTTTTTTTTTTTTTTTTTTTTTTTTTTTTTTTTTGCGGCACCAGGGATCGAACTCACAGCCTCGTGCCTGCCTGCCAGACAGGTGCTTAAGCTGCTGAGCCAAACTCCTGGCCCTGGTTTTTTTGAGGCAGGGTTGCACTGTGTAGCTCAGGCTGGCCTTGCGCTCGCGTTGTAGCCCAAGCCGGCCTCGAACTCACAACGCTCCGCCTACCTCAGCCTCCCGAGTGCTGGGATTAAAGGTGTGCACCACCACGCCTGGCTCACCTTCCTTTTTAATTGGGTTATTAAAAGGGGACAAACAATCTGTGAACATATGTCACAGTATACGGAACACAGCTTTTATTTGTATTAGTCATAGTGAGAGGGACATTAATTTTATACTCATACAAGTAAGTGTACAGTGGTAATTTTGATAGTTACTTTGTAATGTGATACAAAGTACCAAGGGGGTATAAGAGATTACAGATGGGGGATGATTTGGTCAGGAAGCTGGTGCTCCTGAAAAAAATGATGAATGAGCCAAGAATATGAGTTAATTACCAGAAAAGACAAGAGAGATGTAAAGATCCCTTTCAAAAAGCCAGGGAGTAAACAAGGTGGGGTAACAGGTTGTTGGACTGAGGGCCTCTTTGCTAATATCTGCTTGTTGTCTGAGCTCTGATGCAAAGTGGTCTTTGGTGTATGAGACACTAGAGATGGAAAAGCAGAACACAGCTTAGGAGAAGGGGTCAGCTGGAGTAAAGGGAGAGGTCCGGGCTCTGTTCTTCTGGCTGTGACTGGGTGGATTCTACCACCACGTGGGCAGGTCAAATCCGTCATGAAATTTGATGCAGAAGTTGTAGCTTGGAGTGGTCCAGTGTGCTCAGAGTCCTAATTCCAGCATCAGGATTTTAGACAAAAGCGCAATAGCTTCTGATTATTTCTAGATCCTATGTGTTACTGGGAAGGAAGGTACATTAGATGTGAACACCAAGGGCAACAAAGTGTATGGCAATGTCATTAATCTATTGGGTGCAATGGGGATTTTTTTTAAAGGTTTAATAAACGCAGTTTATTAAGTGTGGTCAGATGTAAACATGGTTCTTTATTGTAGGCTTTTAACAAATCTTTAGTATGCTGACAGGCATTACGAATCTCCCGAGGGGAGTTTCTGCAGTTTTAAACTGTGGCTTCTCCAGGTCGTGGAGTGTCCTGGAGGGCCAGCTAGGGGAGGCGCGCACTGGGAGCTGTCCAGGGTTCTGTCTGCGAACCAGTGAAGCTGTGAAGAGACTGAAGAGCTGGGAGGGCGATGGCTCGGGTTGAGGGAACCTTGCTGGGTAAGGAGGAGGCCAGCAGAGGGCGACTGTAGGAAGCCGCGAGGGGAGGGAAGGTGGTCGTGGGTAGCCAAAGTGGACTCCAGGAGCCCGGAAAGCGTCTCCCCGGTGCCATCAGTTACAAGGAAACCGTGCGGAACGAGGGGAGGGCAGAGCTGGCGCCTGCGGCGGCCCTGTCTTGTTTCTCCTAGGGTTTGGTGACAATCACGAGCAAGGCAGAGCTCACATTTAGGGGAGTGATGAGCAGAATAAAGCTATTCCTGCTCCTTTTCTATCACCTTTTCCAGGTTTTCAAAGCTATCAAATCAAATCTTTCCTTGTGGTATAGTGCCCAAGGGTTTAAAATTCCTATTATTTTGAAAACCAGAGCTTTCTGGCCTCTTACTTAGTGTTTATGAGTCCTTAGGTATTACTAATACTGATTCACTGGTCACAGTTCCTGGGTCTGGACTCCTGGCCTTGGTTAATACCAGCTGGAGGCTGCTTTACAATGGTCTGAAGTATCTTAGACTATTTTTGTTTATCTTTTTAGTTTTCTGCTTGTGTTTCTGATTTTTAGAGTAATATATGTTTACTTTTGAAATTTCATAAAAGTATAACATTCAGGGAAGAAATAATAAAAATCTTACTAGAAGCCACCAGTGTCATTTTAGCATATAACCATCTGATATATCTACTCTGATTTTAATTTTTCATAAATCAAAATTATTCATGATTCAATTTCACATCCTACTTCCCCCTTAATCTTATGTCATGCATCTTTTTATGTCCCTAAAAACTCTTCATAAACATAATTTTTAGTGACTGCCTCATATGCTAGGGATGGCAGTATTGTAATTTACTTAGCTGTTCAATTTCCTTTTAACCATGTTTACTCTTCTTTTTCAATATGAATATCTTTCTTTTTGGTGGAGACAGGGACTGTTAAGACATGTGTGTTCTTCTTTCTCAGTCATATATTCCTCTTATATAGTATTTCTCAAGAAGTGGGCTGATGCCTTCTGTTTTCATTGATTTATTGAACATGGTTAACCTTTGTGTTGTCTTAGCATTTTCTCCTAAGCTTTAGCTCACTGTGCTATTTAACTTTCCTGTCCTAATCTTACACATGCTACCATTTGCCCTTCTTTCTATTTTCGGTACATGCCCTTTCAAAATATCAATCTATCAGAATTTTCCCTGTTCCGATGCTTTGTGTGGTTCCAATTGGTACTAAGAACAATGCTTCCTTGGACAGTGCTACTAACTGACTGAAACTTCTATCCATTCACCATGTAACACTTCTGCACCATAAAAAGATGGTTGCTAGGTAAAACTTTATGTGGAAAGCTTGAGTTTACCAGAACTGGATCATTTAGTTTTCTCAAGAAAATGTACATGCAGTTCAACAAAGAGGTCTTGTGGGCTGCTTGTATTAGCTCTCTGTCATTGTGACAAATTATCTAAGGTAAGCAATGTAAAAGAGAAAGGTTTATTTCTGCTCGTGGTTTGGGAGGCTCAGCTGGCTTCATGGTCAGCTGGCTCCATTACTTTTAAGCCTGAGCCAAAGCAGAAACATCATGGCACAAGGATGTGGCAGAGTGTGGTGGAGGAAATCTTCTTACCTCATGATAACCAGGAAGGATGGGGAGGGAAAGAGGGGAGGAAAGGTGAGGAGAGGAGGGATGGGGTGAGGGAGAGGTGCCTGTGTGCTTGGGCTTCCTGCTCTTTCCCCAGCCTATTGGTTAGTGCTGTGCCTATTTGGGGTGGGTCTCCTTCCTCAGTTTGCTGTCCTTCGTGCTGAATGTCTCTGCAAACACCCTAAAAGCCTGCCCTAGTGCTTCCCTTGGCATTTCTTAATGCAGTCTCAGCAGTCAAAATTAACCACCACCAGTCTGCTCCTTGACAACTTGGCACCCTAAAATCTCTTTAAGCCATATTTAATCTCAAAATAAATAACAAAGCCAGAATTCCACTTAACGTGATATATCTGTCCTGCGTACAGTAAAAATGAGCTAATTTTTTCCCAAAATTCTGAACAGTTCCAGCATTGCTCAAAAGCCTAAGTTCAAAGTCTCCTTTGGGACTCAAGACAAACTCTTAGCTATGGGCCCCTGTAAAAATCAAAGGAGCAAGTAATGTACTTCCAACATTCAATGGAGGGATAAGCATGGGCTAAACAGTCTTTCTGCAAAGGGAAGGAACAGGGCAAGCAAAGAGGAATCAGACCAAAATAAGGCCACAACTCTGCCGGGCAAACATGAAATCCTGTAGCTCCCTGTCTGGCACTAAGGGATATAACGGTGTGATGTGAGATCCGAAGGGCTTGGGCAGCTCTATCTCTGTGGCTTTTCTGGTTTCAGATCACACAGCCCCTCTCTGGGGCTGACTTTACTCACTGCCTGCAGCTTTCCTTGGCAGTTTTTCCACATTCCTAGAATCTCCGACTTCTTGAAGTCTCCACTGCAGCTTTGGCTCCACTGCCATGGCTTCATGCATTGGGCTGCCTGCAGGAACTCTGATCCTATCACATACTGCTTGGTCTCTGAGGCTTTCCTTTGAAGCCCTCGCTGGATACTTCTGTGACATCGTAAGTCTTGCATTCTGCACGCCTGCAAAACCAGCATCATGTGGATGATGCCAATGTCTTCCACCAGTTTCAGTAGCGCCCCATTCTCCTTGGGTCATGGCCGCAGTAGCCTCTGAGTGCCCAGACAGCTAAACACAGTGAACGATTCTTGGGGAATGCTAATCTATTCAGCAACCATGCCTTTCTGGGCTCTAGTATTGCACGTGCTTGTTTTTCAGCCCAACTGTGCACGTATGCATGAGTACAAGCATGTGAGCAAGGGAGGGAGATTATTTTAGTGTCTTTTTGTTTTTCTGGTAGACACTAGTAATTTTTGATCAGACCCACTGTATGACCCGGCCTAGCCTTATTTATCTCTGTGCAGACCCTGTTCCCAAATACAGTTACATTGGGAGCTATAGTTTCAATGTATGAGTTTTGGGGGACTTGACTCAGTTCATAGCAAGAGACAACACAATACTGTGATGTTGTACAAATTTTTTATTTGGTCTATGTAATAGGAAATTTTACTTACTTGCTGCTTGAAAATTTTTTAGTGAAAGAAAAGAGTGATTTCAGCTCTTGTCAGTCCTAAATAGAAAGATGATGCAGTCATCGGGTGCTCGTATTGCCAATCAATTCAAAAATTAAAGTCCCAACTTTAAGCATTACTATGTCAAATCCAAGAGAGCCTGACCACGGACAAACCTCACTTCACTCTTTTTACCTGGAAATGGGGATAGGGAGTTTAATGCTCGAGTATCTGAAATGTTTTAAGGAAAAATATCCTTAGTAGAGGGCTAAGAAACCAGTGTGGATTATCTTGAGTACTTGATCAGCAGATACTTACTGTATCTAGATCCTACTCTGTGACAGAGGGGCACTGCCCCAAGCACTCCAGACACAGAAGTAGTGAAACAAAATCCTTAGACTCACTGGGCAAACATTCCAGTGAGAAAATGAGTAACAAACAAATCTATAATACGTAAGTGGACATGCGTTACGAAAAGTAAAGCAAAGCAAGCATCTGAATTCCTAGGTGGCCTGTTGACAGAAGTCTGTAGGAGGAGATGCCATCTGAGGAGGGACCTGAGGGGGTGTGAGGGAGCCATGCAGACATAGTGGAGACTGTTCTGGGAGACGCACTTGTTGATAAAGTGTTCCTCACATGTGGTTCTTATAAGTATTTACTGTTTGCTTACTGCAAATAAGAACCTGCTATTAAACTGAGCATTATCCTGGGTCTCTGGCCAAGAGTTCCTGCCAAACACAGTCCTGCTCTAGTCTTATGGCCAGGACATGAGCTTTGTCTTTTGCTTTCTGGGAGGGACCAGGGCCCAGGTATTTGCAAAGCACGAGTATCTTCAGATACTGATAAACATTTAATTAGGATTTTTAAACAAAGTCAGCTCTGGTGAAAGTCCTTCCTCATACTCTGAGTGAGGGTTACCCAAAGTGACTTGTGAAATCCTTCTGTCTTGAGCTGCTTCTGCGCATGGCATCTTGTGCTAAAATGGACCGAGGAGCCCGGCACACTTTGAGATCCTTGTGGCCGTGGAGTATTTGGACAGAGAAAGTTTGCAAGACATCTTTCTGTAAAATGTTTCATTTTGTTTAACATTTTTACTTTTCCCTAATGATGGGATCCTGTCTTCTCATATGTAGAGCAAATTCTTTAATGCGAGTTTAGAACTTCCAAACTAACTTTACACAAAATCTAATTCCACTCAGATTAATTTTGTAGGAATCATCACTTCATGTTATTTCTAATGGGTAGTGGATTAGTCACAAGTATCTTTTTCTACAGAATGTCTCTCAGCAAACACTCTGGTCAGTTCAGTCACACTGCTTGGTAGAGGGACCCGGTTCCCTGGGGGCTAAATAGAGTCAGGCCCTCGCTTGGTGGTTTTCCTCACATTGCAGCCCATATCCTTTCCCATGCAAGGCTTTCCATAAACTGTCTTCGTTTAGCCTTCATGCTTTTCTAGGCACTGGTTCTCTTCCTCATTATTGTTTCCTATGATTGGCTGTTGTCTCCTGATCTGTGTTAGTCCTGCCATGCCTGGAATGACTCTGTTATAGTTTCAATTAAAATATCTCCCTGAAGTCTTGTGTGTTCAGAGGCAGGGCTTTCAGATGGTAATTAGATTATGATGGGGGTTACTCATCAGTGGATAAGCTGAATGTGCTGTTAGGAGGTGGTCACTGGTGTGACCTGGAAGGAGGTATCCTCGTCCCTAGCTCCTCCCCTGTCTCTCTGCTTTCTGGCTGCCGAGTGGGGAGGGCAGCTGTTCTCCACCATGCCCATTTCCCATGCACTTCTGCCCTGGAACCAGCCAGCCATGGTCTGCATGCACTGAATCATGAGCCAAAGTGAACCTCTTTTCTTTTAAATTATGGGTGTCAGATATTAAGTCTCAGTAACTGTAAATGACTAATACATATCCCCAAAGGGGCAACAGGGGGAATTTTCACAAGCAAGTATCTCCAACTGTTCTGAGAGGGATCACAAAGAAAGCACCTGTAACCCTTGTGCTCTGGAAGGTTGGGCAGGAGAATTCTAAGCTCAAGGTGAGCTCAAGCAATTGAACAAGACTCTGTCTCAAAATTAAAAACAAAGATCCTAGGTTCAACCCTCAAAAAAACCCAAAAAAAACAAAAGACAAAAAGCCATCTTAACCAGCATGGTAGCTGGCCCACGGCATTCACTAGGGAACTTAGTACAGAGCATGCTGCAGCTCGCCCTCAGGATGGACAGAGGTTCATGATGCTTTTACCTGCCTGACGGAGATACAGCAGTCTGTGTGAGGGTTGCAGGTGTGGTTCAGAGCCGGGGATAGTTTCTTTGTGTTTCAGACAGCAACCCCCATGCCTTTCTCAGTTCCTGAGAACATGCGAGACCTAACCTGGCTCAATCAGGGAAATCTTGTGACTGACTGGTCATAGACCTTATTTCTCAATGCAGAGAAAAACGTGGGGGAATCATGAGGCCTCTGTAGTAGGATACTCTGACAGTCCGACATCTGGGTCTGAATCCCAGCCCACTGCACACATCCCTTACCGCATTAGGGGGCCTCACATGGGGCCAGTAAATCCCTGTGGGACTTCACAACTACTTGGCTGCCATTTTATAGGCAAATGTGGGGATGAAATAGGTCCCTCGGCAACACCTTTAAATGTAGGTTTTCACAGTATTTTCTCTTCTATATCAGATGACAAGATTTTTATTGTCAAAGCTGAAACTCCTTTTAAGATGAAACCTCCATCTTTTTATAGGGTTTCTTTGCCCTGTTTCCCTTTCCCTCTGTCTTCAGTACTGTATATTATTATTTCATACATATCCTTTTGCCTATGCAACATTGGGTAAATGATTTGATATTATTTATGACAGATGTTGTGATGGGATTTGGTGACAAAGAGACCCTTGGGCAAATTGTAAATGTGAAGCATTTGCCTTTTTCTTCATTCTATTTCTCTTTTTTTCTAAACTCCCTGATACTTTCCCCAGGCACCCAGGCCTTCAGGCTGAATGCTCCCGGCCCAGCCTCCATGGCTGACACGGTCAGCCAGTCTGGGTCTGTCCCTGCCTCCTCTTCACACCACCAGCCACGTTCCTTTTCCTCAGGACTCCACTGACTGGAAAGACAACTCCAGGCAATACTGATAGTCCTATGGGCAAGGGCTGGTGACTGGATACAACTGTTTTCATTTCACATGAAGTTGATATCCATTTATTTGTTCCTGGGCTTACTTTCCCTTTTCATCCTTCAATTCTCTAAGCTTAGACTTATTGTGAGATATTACTCACCTTTTGTTTTCATTTTATTTGAAGCATTCGAACCTATATGTTAAGAAATTTAGACTGTAAAAAGCACTGGAGATTCTAAAAGTTTTAATATTTTCAAAATGGTGTATGAGGCAAGATACACTCAACTGTGAACAACAAAGATCTGGAAATAATGGCTTAAGTTGAGACGTATGCTACTTTTCTCCCTGTGAAGTCATTCTAGAAGTGAGCATCCCAGGACTTGGGGAGTGGTTGCACGATGCCAGAGACCCAGGCTGCTTTGCTCTGCTTTGCCAGGATGATTTCCATTCTTAAAAGAGGGTGCTTCACCATGGAGTATCACACGGTCCCATCCCAGCCAGAAGTCAGTCTGGTGGCCACTCTGAATTGAAGTTACATCGGCAAGTTGGCCAGTGCTATGCCCACCTACAGTACTGGGGTTTTGTTATCAAGGAAGAAGGGGGGAATGGATACTGTAAAGCAAAGGGGAATCTCTGTGACAACTTCATATTTTGAAATTATAAAACTTATGTACCCTTAGAGTGTGAACATGCAGAAATGTAAGACAGTAAAAAGAGGACCCACAGATGAGCTCTTTTCACATTTTGGTTTTGCCTTCTACATGTCTTTTTTACTCTACTTCTATAATTTCAGTCTTTATTGATTTGTGAGAAAACTTAGATTAACAAATGATTTTAAAAACACAAGTAACTGAAATGGGTTACTACTTTATAGATTGTTTCTTCACAGTTAAAATTTTTAAAAATATTTGCTCTAATATATTTTTCCACTTACTTGACTTTCTGCCCATTCATCAATCTACTTTATCTTTTGAACCATTTTAAAGTAGCAGGTATGAGTAATTTAAGGCATCAATACTTAAAATGTATGTCATAACCTGGAGTAAAATTTTTAAACACAGGTAAAGTTAAGCATAGTAAAATTTACATACTTTAAATTCAATGAACTTATATAACATTTTAAAACTTGCTTTTATTCAGTGAAGATACCTTTATTGCAATTAGTATATGAGATCTTTGCATATTAATAATGTAGAACAAAGCAATTATCTAAATGATTTGTAAATATGTTTAATCAGTTCTGTATTTTGGCTATTTCTAAAATATTATTTTAAACAACATTGTGTTAAATATTTATCTAAATATAAATATATGTATGTATTTCATTATCTGTAGGCTACATTTACAAGTGTAGAATTTCTCATTCAAAAAAGCATACAAAGATGTTTTAAGAAGTTGATCAGTATTTCCAAATTGTGTCCCAGAATCATGGCTCTGCTGTACTGGCTTGCTAGGAGGGGATGTGGATATGTGATTGACTAAATCTAATTCTTTATTCTAAAGCTTTGAAAGATTACCCAGAGATTTATACAAATGGCTATCTTGTTATTATTTTATCAGCTTTCCTGTTAGTGGTTTCTAAACATTTTTTACTGTATATCTTCATAGCCAATTTTTGTTTATTTATTTTGCTAGACAATTTATATTCTTTCTTCCCTGTCATATTTTGATAAAAACAGCTGGCACCCCTGGCAGATTTGCCTTGACTTACCCACAGCTGGACTAAAAGCCTGACTGTGTCCCTTAGCTACACTGTTGAATCAAACTGCCAGTGAATAATTCCGAGGTTACCGTATCTGCATTTATTTGTTAAAGAGTATTTTATCTTTACATGCCAGTTATTGTAACATGACATGTACCTTTTAAGAACTTTATATCAGTTCTTTCTTTTTGAAACATAAAAATGTCTTCTGCAAATTCATTTTCTTGTTACACACCTGGTAATGACATGCCTGAAGTCACTTTCTATATTTGTCGTTGTAGTTTTGTTTTGTTTTCTGTGGTTCTAGGGATTGAATCCAAGGTCTCTGGCATGCTAGTTGAGTGTTCCGCCCCAGCAGCTGCTACTGCCTGAACTCTTAAAGCATTGGTTCTGGTAGTACCAGAAACCATAAGCTGTTTTCACAAGTAGCAAATGTTTCCTTTCTTTCAGAGTAGCCCGTTTCAGGAATCCATCCTGTTTCTTTATCCTACCTAGGCTCACTGCTGTGCAGGGCCCCATGAGGGTGGACTAAGATCACCAGGCTGACAGCTTACTTTAGAGATGAGAAAACTAAAACTCTGGGACATTAAGGTCCTTTTCAGATGATTAAGATAACTCTTACCAAATGTTAAGCATGCCCAGAAATGTTAAAAAATATTTTCAAATCTATGCACCTTAGAAAAATGGTACAAAAAATAAATTCCCTTTGGCTTAATTTCTTGACCTTTCAAGAAAGGTTATGTTTTTCAATGTGATGTGACTCAACAGAGGAGAAGAATGAATCAAACAAGGCATTTTTTTGCTTTAAAATATGGAAGAGACAGAAGAGAATTATTGCTTAATAATTTTTTTTTAGTTTAAAAAATCTAAAAAAATTACTTAGCTTTACTTTTAAGACATGTATGAATGGAGTATGGTAGAGAATGTATGTCAGTCCCTGCTTTCATGAAGCTCATTTACTAGGTGGGAGGTAAATATTAATCAAATAAGCACATTAATGAAGTATAATTATAAACTCAGGTATGTGCTCCATGATGGTTAAGTGGGTCAGCAACTTGACTGGCCCAAGAGTAGCCCAGGGAACTAGTGAAGCACACCATGGACGTGTCTGTGCGGGTCGTGAAACTGTGACCTTGAGTGTTACTTACATCTGGTCACTGGTTCCTTCCTCTCTATGTTCTTCCCTTGGACTCTGCTTACCAGTTGCCCAGCGGAAGAGTGGGTCAAGCAGCTTCCCTCTGCCATGCCAACATGAATTCCCACCTCCCTAGCTGCTGCCTCTGGCACTGGTTGCATCTGGGCTTCTGGAGCACCTATCCTCTAGCAGCTGCCGGTCCCCTACTTCTGCAGCAGGCACCCGGTGGGGAAGGATGCTTGGGCAAGTGAGGCCTAGATTCATTTTCCTTCCAGCCCAGACAGGTTGCTCATAGTCCAGCCAGCTCCCTGCATCTTCCCTTGGCCCCCCAGGAAAGAAAGTGACCTTTCTCTTCTCCCCCAGGTAGGGTGCACCCTTTTTTATCTGTGACCTCCCACAGTCGGAGAGCCTAGCTTCCTCCTTACCTCTTGGTCCTTATATCCCATCACCCTTGGTTTTCTTTACACTTACGCTTGAGCTAGGTTGTCAGTCCTCCCCTGCCCACCTTACCCCCTCTCCCCACCGCAGCCCAGCCCCTCCTGTGTTTTGATGGCACCCTGGCTATTTAACCTGCACCATCTATAGTATTGCTTGCCTGTTTGCCCCAGCAAATGATAAGATCCTCAATGGTAAGGGCTGTGTCCAGTGTGGTACCCGCCACATGCAGAGAGACACATACCCTTTAATCTTTCATTATTTATGCCTTAATCAATCAATCAATCAATCAATTAATTAACCAGTTTATTTGCTGCTCAAAGCACTAGAGAGTATCTACTCTTTCAGGAACTGAGAAGAATACCATGATAGAAGATTCCTACACCAAAGACCAGGTTCTTGCTTTTCGAGGATGAGCTCTTTGTGTTTGTTTGTGTGTGTTGTCAAAGGAAAATTGAATGGACAGAATTAAACATAAAAAGAAGACTTTATTCAGGAATATTCCAGGGCTGAGGATGCAGCTCAGTAGCTGAATAGCTACCTAACACGTGTGAGGCCCTGGTGCCACTTCCAGCACTATATGTACACAAAATTCCAGTGGAAGTCAAGACTTGCAGGAAAGGTGACGGTTATTTTGAAAAATAGATTGTGTTGGGTATATTAAAAGTACACAGTTTGATGCTACAGGAAATCTATGTATTTATTGTATGTCTCAGAATGGTTACTGAGGTGAAGCAAACTAACATATCCATCGTGTCATATAGTTATTTGCATTACTTTATCTGAAATCCCCAATATTTAGAGCACAGTGTTATTAACTATGGTTAGTGTGGTTTGTTGGATCTCTAGACTTGCTCATTTTCCATATCTGCTACTTTTTCACCTCTGACCTATGATGTATGATCAAAATAGATAGCAAATAATTAAGTAAAATATTTACTATAATAAAAGACACATTGCCATTAATCTTTCTTAAAATACTCCCCCTCATTCATGTTGAACATCATTCTTGCCATTTTCTTACACAGTTCTCAAAGGCCTCTATCCTGAGTATCTTTACAAGATTTGATAAAAAATACAGTGAATGCTTTTGCTGTGTGCTATTCAAAGGGAACTCAGGCTGTAAAAACATTGTAGTCCGTGCTTACTCACCATATTCATCGCATGTGGCACCATGCAACTTCTGGCTCTTCCTCAAAGTAGAAACAACCATGGAAGTTAGGTATTTTGAATCAGTTCAGGACATCGACGCAGCTATGACAGCACAATTAAAGATATAAAGGATGACTTCCGGCATCACTTCAGAAAGTGCCAAGAATGATGGGTACGTGCATTCAGAGTGAGGCAAAGTATTTTGGGGATGAGTTAATGGCAAAATGTCTTTCACTACAAGAAACTTAAAGAAATGAAACGTTCATCATATGTTTTGATTGTACCATGTACATCTGTCCATTTTGTACACCCATCCCATGCCCCTGGTAATTGCTATTTTATTCTCTTTTTTCCATCTACCTGCGTCCTCTTCATCTTCCATCTTCATGGATCATATTATATATAAAAATTATGCTTTCTTAATATTTTATCTGTTGGGAAATAAGTTGTATATATCTTGACTATTGTGGACATTGCTGTAACTAACATGGAAATATGGCTATCTTTACAAGGTGGTGATTTAATTTTCTTTGGGTATGTGCTTAGAAGAACAATTGCTGGATCTTGGCGAAGTTGTATTTTTGATTTCCTTAAGAACTTCCTTATAGTTTTCCCTAATGGCTGTATCAACCACATTTCCATCAATACTGCACAAGCATTCTCTGCTGCACAACCTTACCAACATTTGTTCTCTCTTGTCTTTTTAGTAATAGTCATCCTAATGATATAGGGGGATGAAACTCCCAAACTACTATATGTCCCATAGGGGTTTGTGTTCTCTAAAATCAAAGAATGAATTTTAGAAACAACAGAGATTAAGAGCAGAATATATTTATTGAGAGAAAGAAAACTTCTGTCTGAAAGAGAAACAGAAGGGGTCTTGAGTGAGTTGCCAAAGACTCCACCTTTTCTAGGACTTTATAGAGTAAGACCACAAGGTGAGATGGGTCCAACGTGGGGAAAACATGAGAACTCATAAGGCAGATATAAGGTGGGACAGAACTATGGTCAACCAATAAGATTAACTGCTCAGGTAAAGTTGATTAAATCAGGAACAAAAGGGGAAGTGAGTCGTGTAGCAAGTGGGCATGCTTAAAGAGCAGTGACTCAGCTGGGTGTGCTAGTGCATGCCTTTAATCCCAGCAAGCGGAAGGCTAAGGTAGGCAGAACGTTGTGAGTTCTAGGCTGGCTTGGACTACAATATGAGCAAGGCCAGCCTGAACTGCATAGTGTGACCCTGCCTCAAAAAAATAGGGCTGGGAGTTTGGCTCAGTAGCTTAGGCACCTGCCTGGCAGGAGCGAGGTTGTGAGTTTGATCCCCAGTACTGGGGAAAAATAAAAAAACAGTGGCAGTGACTCTTCCTGTAAGGGGCTGAAATGGTAACCCCTGGCTTCCTCAGGGTGATAGAGAACTATTTAGAATATCAGTCCTTAGGATATGTTTTGTGCATTCGTTTGATCTTTTGTCTCGAGGCCTGGTCCACAGCGGGAGGCATCTGTCTCCCTCACAGTTGCAAGGTATCTGGCTTTCTGCACTGGCTCCTTGACTGCCTGCCTATAATATTTCTATCTAACTCAGTTGCCTGTAGCACTAACAGGTATGAGGTGATAGAATGGTTTTTATTTTTATTTCCCTGATGGTTAATAGGCAGTATCTTTTCTTATACCCAATGGGCATTTTAATTTGTTCTTTTGAAATAATGGCTACTCAGACCTTTAAAGACTTTTTTGGTTTTGTTTTGTTTTTTAGAATAGGAACTGTTTATTGAGAAAGTTATAGCTTCTGCCCTAGAGAGACAGAAGGGGGCCCAGAATTTGGGTTGCCACAAGACTCATTTTTAAAATGAGTTCTTTATTTTCCTGTTACTGAGTTGCATGAAATATTCATAAAGTTTGGATATTAACCTTTCCATCAGATATGTGGTTTGCAAAATGTTTTATCCCAGTTTGTAGATTATTTCATTTTGTTGATGGTTTTCTTTGCTTTCCTTTTGATGGTACCATTTAGTTATTTCTGTTTTATAGCCTAAGTTTTTGGTGTGATTCTTAAAAAACATCATCGAGGCCAGTGTCGAGGGACATTTCTTTTATGCTGTCTTCTAGGGGTTTTGTGGTTCAGGTCTTTGCAATAGTGAAGAGAGACTGAACTCAACCTCTCTAAACCAAGTCAGAAGAATTTCTAAAGTTCAAAGCCATCTGATAGAAAGGTACTGGTGGCTGGGCAGGGCGTTGTCATGGTGATTAGGCCAGGTGTTTGCTAAGTAGTTCTTCTGTAAGTTAGGGTCCTACCCTCCCAACTGAGATGGGGCTAGGAAGGCCCTCTTCTTTGATGATTACATTTCAATGAGCCGGGTCCTTAGGTGAGGCTCTCCACTGTTGCTAAACTGCAAGAGACTGCGAGAGGATTTACATCTCTGAGGTGCAGAGAAAGAACTTATAATTGCAAATTTTTAAAGTAATGCTCTAAGGAAAGGGAGGTCACAGGGCCTGGATCGGCAAGAAACCTGTCTGAAGTTTAGTTAAACAGAAGGTATGCTGAAGCTGCCTTGGTCAGTGTGTGTGTGTGTGTGTGTGTGTGTGTGTGTGTGTTTCCTTTCCGCTAGCAAGGTTCAAGCAAAACTATCGTGACAGAGGCCTTCCCACTCCAATCCTTAACTGGGGTAATCCTGGGGCTTTGTTGAGTGTTACCCCATGAAGCGCGGAAGGCAGTAAAGTGGGGAAGTATTCCACTGATCCCTGAAAGCCAAGGGTACAGAGCCTTAGGCAGGGCTGGATATGAACTACATCAGCAGAGCACTTGACTAGTATGGTTGAGGTCCTGGTTCAGTCTGCAGGTACCACACACACACACACACACACACACACACACACACACAAATCCTAGGTGGGGATGGCCTCTCGATCATGATAGTTCTTGATCTAAGCTGTTTATACTTTGTCTTTCTCCAGGCAAAAAAAATGCAATTTCACTTTTTAAGTAATGAATTAAAAAGAAGAAAATCTATAATTACAATGAACAAAGAAACAAATCAACAATAAACAAAAAAGAAAATCGCTTTCCGAAGGCATTTGAATTTGAAAGTTAGCTGCACCCAGGTATGTATATAACCCCTTTTGCCCTCCTCCTCCGTCACACACAATGTTGAAAATACTGAGACAATCATGCCAGACAAACAACCGCACACCTCTGTCCGTCTGCCCAGAGCACCTTCCAGAAGCCCCAGGAAGCGTGCAGGGGCGGGTGGGGCAGTCTGTGGACCACCGAGGTTGGGCAGCATCTGAATTCGGAGATGCTCCAGGAGGTGGGCCGGGCCCGGGCAAAGGCGGGGTGTAGTGGATGCCAGGTGGGTGTGAAGTTGGCCAGGAGCCCGGAATGATCGTAGTTAAATTGGGGAAGAGATGAAGGCTAATTAAAGAGCACTTAGGCTTGGAAAACAGGAAGCAGAGCGCTGCAGCAGGGAGGCGTTAGCGTGGCGGGCTGCACGCCAGCGCCAGCTGAGGAGGAGGAGGGCTCGGTCCCCTTGCTCAGAGCGCCCCGGAGCAGGGCTGATCGCAGGCTGGAGCCAACTAGAGCAAAGCCTCTGTGTGTGTGTGTGTGTGTGTGTGTGTGTGTGTGATCACAGATTCTGACACCTCCATCCCCACAGTTTGGTTAGTGTGCCAGCTTCTCTTCAGAGCCTGAGGTGTGGAGCTACTCCTTTCCAGATGCCCACCTGGTGATTCCAGGTGCTGCTAGAGACTGAGGATGCTACATTCAGAGCTACAATGAAGATGTTGTCTTCCACAGACACCTTGAAAAATCCTTTCGCTACCCAATAGTTACTACACAACCAGGGAGCTTATGTGACCAAATCCATCCTACTAGGCTCAAAGTGATCATATTCCTGTTTTATAAGTCATACTACAGAATTTTAAAAGTTAACCTTGTTAAACAAAAGATCAGCATGTATTTTTCTGAGTATCAGTTACATTTCTTTACTAACAGCTCCGAAGTAATATAAGCAACTAGTAACTTTCCACTGAAAAGCAGTTTGGATATTTATCGCTTACTCATAGAACTGTGTAGGCGAAGGCAATGTGAATACTGATCTGCCCTCAGAAATTCTATGATACTGTTAAACCTCATAATATTGTAAAGACAACGCAGAGGCAGTCATTAAAACCATTAAAAGCAGAATCAAAAGGAATGTGTAACTGGAAATTATAAGGCGGATTGTTAGTAAGCATCCTCCAAGTGATCAGGATGAGGCAGGGTTTTGCTGATTGTATGTCCTGCCCCATCCTGAGTGGATATGGAACAACTTCAGTACACTCAGGTTGATAAGTGAATGGAATGTGTGCCTTTCTCCAAAATAGTTACTTAAGATGCAAGAGACTTATTTCAATAATGCTGTTATTGCTCAGTCTATTTTGAACTTTTCTTTGGGAATTCCCTTTAAGACTAGTCCCATCTGTTCACAGCCATGCCTTAATTTTTGGTTCAAATCAATATACTCTGAGTGAGTGAGTTTACTTATGTTATTTATCAGGCACAGAGCCAAATAACTTTCTCAGTTCATTCCCAGAGGTTGAATTCACCATCCTGAGGTTATTAAAGAATGCCATGGGCACTGAAAGCAATTCTCCAAGAGGCAAGCCAAAATGTTTGCATTTATAAAGGCTTCATTGGAAAAAGTGTCTCACTTCCTGAGATGAATACCTTGAAGGGAATAGAACTCATCTGATTTATTCTTGTATGTTTGATAAAAAAATCAATTCCATTATTCATATTTACATTATACTCCTGGAAAGAGCTTAAGTGCTTTGATTGAGTAAAGAAAGAAGCATAGGACTTGTTTGTTTTCTCACTACCATTCTTTCAAAGATTTTAAGGCAACTGAGTGTGGGGACTATTTCTTATTGATCAAACCTCTATTCTCTTATCATTTTACCACTTCTATTCACTGTCAAATGTCTTAGAATCTTTGGTTTCTCCACATTTTGTAAACTGTTGCTTTTAACCATGAAAATAATATATGATTATTTTCAAAAATTCAAATAGTATAGAATTGTGTAGAATAAAATGCTAGTTTATTTAGAATAAAGACAGCAGATTCAACACAACCCAAATTCTACTATCATGAAAATGAAATTATTTTCCCCACCCTCAAATGTTTCTGTTTTGAAATAGGCTTCACTTGTGAAAACATGCATACAAAACAGATGTAAGAAATTGTTATAAAATAAATGCCATAGAACCATTATCTAAATTAAGAAAATAAACTTTGGCAGTACCTTAAAAATCTCCCTGGGTACCATTCCTGATGAAAGCCCTATCTTTTCCCACTAAAGATACCCAATATATTCTTTTTTTTCTTTTTTTTTTTGTGATAATCATTTGCTTGCTTTTAAAATGCATTGCCATCTAAGTAGGTTTCTATAAACACCATAGTTTAGTTTTATGCATTTTTGAAATTACAAAATTGTGCCTTAGATACATTGGATCCCTGCCAGTCAACATTAGGTTTGTGAGATTTTTTTCCATGTCATTTATTTTCACTGCTTAGAATTCCATTGTGTAAACTTTCCACAGTTTATCTATTCTGCTGATGAACATTTGAATTGTGTCCAGCTTCTATTATGACAAGTGCTTTTATACATATTCTTATACATGCGTCTTAGTGCATATATACCCATGTTCCTATTCATATATAGCTGGAAGTGGAATTGCTATCCTGTGGGGTATGCAATTTATACTTCCAACACTATCATTAGAGAATTGCTTTAGATATCCTTGGCAATAGTAATTTCAATCTTTAGAGTCTTTGTTTTATGATGGTGCCTTTAAATGTGTACTTTTTCAAACTCGTCTTGACTCTTCTGGGTAATTTGTGTTTCTATGTGATTTTAAAAGCTGCTTGTCAATTTCTGTAACGTATGCTGGAATTTTGAATGGGAATATACTGAATCTATAGATCCGTGTTGGGGAGAGTTAGTGTCTATAATTGCCATGCATTTTTCTTTTACCTATGTTACTAACTCCACTATTAATTGCTATTAGTTTCAGTTAATCATTTAATTACAAAATTATTTGTACTGAGATATAATTTACATGCCATAGAATTCATCATTTTAAACTATACAATTCTCTGGGTTTTATATTTTTATGAAGCTGAACAACCATCACCAGTGTCTGATTCTAGAATGTTTTTATAACTCCAAAACAGAAACTCTATACCTTTTAAAATGTTATGTTTTAAAAAGATATAAATAATAAACATTATATTTACTAATAGGACACCTTTAGTGTTCTTTTGTATGGATCTACATTTCCATCTTGCATCATTTACTTTTACTTAAAGCAAATCCTTGAACATTTTCCATGTGTGAGTCTGCTCATAATTTTATTTACCTATTTTGTTTTAATTTTTGAAAGGTATTTTTGGTTAATAAGTTTTCCTTTAGCACTTTTTAAGACATTGATCCACTCTTTTCTTGCTGGCATTGTTTTCAATGTGAAATCTGTAGTCATCCTTATCTTTTTTTTCAATTTTAAAAAAGCAAAACAGAAAAAAGGATAGAAATAATACAGAATTTTAAAAAAAAGTAAGAAATCAACGCTGGTTAATATGTTGTATATTGTTGTCTTAGAAATTGTTGTTCAGATTACAAGATCCAGACATAAAAAATGATCAAACAATTAAACAATGATAGCACAAGCTGCTCTTTTTGATGAATCAATAGAGATTAGTAGTATAGTTACATATCTTGCACACACAATAGAGATTAGTAGTATAGTTACATATCTTGCACACATGTATATATACATGTAGTTGTATGTGTATACCTACGTAAATATAATCTTTTCTTTTCTTCCATTTCTCCTTTCCCCATCCCAGTTGTTCTTTCCTTTTGAGCACTTTCTTTCCCTTTCATTATTACAATATCTATTGTACATTTTGGATATTATTACTCTTGCAGTTTTTTACTATTATTACTTATATTTTACATTAGGGAGACAATAGGAGTATAGACTGGTGTGGCCACTGTGGAAATCAGTCTGGAGATTCCTCAAAAAACTAGGATTGGAAGTCCCACTCAATCCAGCTATTACCCTTCTGAGTATTTTCCCAGAAAAATTGAAAACGTCATGTCACAGCAGTATATGTGCACCCATGTTTATAGCAGCACAATTTATAATAGCTAAATCTTGGAAATAACCCAAATGCACATTAACCCCAGAATGGATAAAAAAGATGTGGTATTTTTATACAATGTAATATTATTCAGCTGTAAAAAAGGATAATCTTGAGGTTTTTATAGGTAAATGGAGGCAACTTGAGACTCTTTTCATAAGTGAAATAAATGAAACTCACATTTGTAAATATAGTCATCCTTATATTTGTTCTCTATGTCAACATCTTTTTAAAACTTCTGGCTGCTTTTAAGATGTTTTCTTTATCATTGGTGTTAAGTAATTTAATTATTTTTTTTGTCTAGCTTTTTTTTTTTTTTTTTTTTTTTTTTTTTTTTTTTTTTTTTTTTTTTTTTGTACCGGGGATTGAACTCACAACCTCGTGCTTGACAGGTAGGCACTTATGCCACTGAGCTAAATCCCTGGTCCTTGTGTAGTTTTTTTAAATGTGTTTTGCACTTGTGCTTCTTTGGGTTTTTAAGATTTGTGAGCTTTTATCAAATTTATGATTTTTAAAAAATATTTTTTCTTTTTCTTACCTCTCTCATTTTCTTTTGAACTTCTGTTATGCATTTTAGTAGGCTTCTTAAATATTTCCCAAAACACCTAGATTATCCTTTCTTTTCTTTGAGTTCTTTTCTTCTCAAAGTGGTTTTTTTTTTGATGTCTTTATATTAGGTTGTATTCAAGTAAACTAGTATGTTTTTTCTAATCTTAATGATTCTATCCAGTATATTTTCTTCTAAGATGCTGCAGTTTTTATTTCTAAAGTTCACTTTTAGCCTTTTTAAATATATTAAATGATCATATTCAATTTTTCAATATGTTGAAAAGTTATAACTGTTTCATTATTCTTTTGTGCTAAATCTAACATTTATCTTGAGTTAGACTTGACTTTAATCATTTTTCCCCCTTTATAAGATCTTCTTGATTCTTTCTGTACTTGATAATTTGATAGTCATGATATGTGACTTTTACCTTCTTGAGTGCTGAATATTTTCATATTCTTGTAAGCTTTCCTAAGCTTTTTGTTCTGGGATGTTGACTGGAAATGTTTGTTCCTTTCAAACATTTGTGAGAAGGGCCACATTAGCATTCAGTGTAGTTTTACTTCACGTTATTGAGGCAATACAGTTATGCCCCATTTATTAGGAGATTTGCAGTTCGGTGGGAACAGGTTACTCCTGCCTGCTGTGTGACTGCTGGGTACTGTTTCCTCTAAGCCTCTCAGTGGTTCTTTTCTTGGTTTTGGGTAGCTTTCTCTGATATATGTGCTGGTCAGTACTTTGCTGAGTACTAAAGATGTCCTTTGCAGATCTGCAGACTCTGCCCTGTTCTTTGTTGGCTCTAACCTCTGCTCAACTTGAGCAGTCCTTCTTTGAAAACTCCTTTTTCTGTATTTCTTTTTTGCAGTTGGTTTATAACATTGGGTAGTAATTCCAGTATAATGTTTAATGAAAATAGGTATCATATCTTATTTGCATCTTAAAGGGAATGCTTTCAACATTTACCCTAATGCACATATTGTGTGTGTGTGAGTGTGTGTGTGTTTTGTTTGTTGATTTGTTTTTGGTCAGTATGCTTAATAAGAATAAAATAATTTTCTTCTATTCTAAGTTTGTAAAGGGGTGTGTGTGTGTGTGTGTGTTGGTGTGTGTTAAATTGTAAATGGATGTTGATTGTGATCAAATGCTTTTAATGCATCTATTGGTATGAGAAAATGATATTTTCTCTTTAGTATCATAACATGGTATATTACATTGAAATATTTCAGAAAGAGTAAATCAATCTTATATTCTTGGGATAGACCTAGTTGGGCTATAGTATATATGGTAAAATCCTGGATTGTGAGTAGCTTGTTATATGAGTGTTTCACAATATGAGCAAAATGTCTAATAAATTTTAACCTGATAAACAAGCAGTGTCTTGCAGTATGAGTAGTGTGTCACACTGAATATCACATGATCACAACTAAGCCAATGGTTCTTCTCTCTTTCTTTCTCTGGGGTTTACAGGTGATCATCTCCTAGCAAAAAGTTATGGAGGAGATTTCTTCTGCAGAGGAAGAGAAAAAAGGGCAGATGAATCTTTCACTTCAAATGAGATTAGGGAGATGTGTGAAATGTAGAAAACAGTGCAAATTTTTGTAGAAAAGCACCACATGAATGAGGCTATAGCTGTCCAAGAGATGAATCTGTTTAATGACAATGCAATTTCATAGTTCCATGAAGTCCTCAAAAAGAGGCAAGAGTGAGTATCATTGAAGAGGTTCTTTGCTAAAGTTTCACAAAAAGAAAAAGATTCCATTGAGTCAATATATAGCAGTGATTTTGTTAGTGACAGTGAAAGTCGTCCTACAAAATAACCCTCCTCTCTCTTGTCTCCTTCATTCCAACCATGAGGGTTTTCAAAGGTAAGTGCAGGTTCATTTGCTTATTTTTTCTTTATACTTTGTATTTTAGTTATTATTTTGTGTTATATGACTATTGTTATCATTTTTTTGTATGACTATTTTAGGTCATGGAATGAATCAACTGAGTTTCCATTATTTCTTATGAGGAAATTTGCTTTGATATAAGTGCTTTGGATTACAAGCAGGTTTCTAGAACAAATTTGCTTGTAAACAAAGGTTTTACTGTATTTTTCTTTATGAAAGTAGCCTACTTGGTTAGCTAATAGTTGAGGATTTTCACTTATGAATTTAATTAGCCTGTCATTTTCTTTTCTCATGTGTTCATGTTAGTTTTTAATCATAAGAAAAAGCTGACCACATACAATGAGTAAGTAATTATTCCCTATCTTTTCATTTTATGAGTTTGTTTAAAACTGACACTACAGTGACCCTCTCTTAGCTGTGGGAATGCATTTGAAGACTGCTTTCCCTCCTACCCCAAGTACTGTACATGCTTGGAGGCCCAGGTAATTCTAAACTCTGCAAACTGTTCTTTCTCCTTTGTGTACATATGTAGGATAAATTTTAGTTTATAAATTAGGCACAATAGGAGGCTAACAATAATAACAAAAAATAAAACAATTATACTAATATACTGTAATAAAATGACCAGCATCAACAATATTGCTCCAGTATTAATTAAAATAAGAGTTACTTGAACCTAAGCGCCAGATAACAAGGTAATTCATGTCCTTGGAAGGATGAATGAACGGTTTTGAGATTTTTACAATGCAATTCTGAATGCCACACAATTTAAAACTTACAAATTATTTATTTCTGGAATTTTCCACTTAATATTTTCAGACTGTTATTGATTGTTGGTATTATATTTCTTTCATAAATTTGGGAGAATTTTATATTTGGCCTGGAATTTTTGTTTCTTTGTGGTGTGTGGGGCTGGGGATCAAGAGAGGAAAACCTACATATGTGTTAAAATATCTATGAATGCTTTTGTGTTTCTTTTTATTTCAGTTGTAAGAAATAAGTTGTATTTATTTTTTAGTATTTGTATTTTTCATATGTATTTTCTAACTTAGTGGCATAAAGTTGCTCACCAATTTTTTTGTGTTATTTTTTTAAATGTCTATTTAGCATTTATAGAGATGGCTCCTTTTCCATTCTGATATTTGTTATTTGTGGCTTTAAAAAATAATCAGTTTCATTGGCTTTTTCTTTACTTTATTAATCCTTTTAGTACCAACTTTTTGCTTTGTGGATATTTTCTATTGAATGTTTATTTCTTCTTTTGTTAATTTTTGTTCTTACATTTATCATCCACTTACTTGTATTTTCTTGGTTTTAGTTAATTTCACTGTAATTTTTGAATTTGGACTCAGAGCTTTTGCATTAAGCTGTATCCCCAGTCACAGGTTTTGTTTTTTGTTGTTTGTTTGTTTTTAATTTTGAGATAGGATCTGCTAACCTTCATGAACTAGCTCCTGATCCTCCTGCCTCAGCTCCCAGGGTGCTGGAATTACAGGCATTATCCACTATGCCCAGCTCAAATTGCAGCTTTTTATAAGGATGCCAATCATATTGGATTAGGGTTTGTCTTACCATTCTTACTATAATTTGATTACCCCATACAGATCCTGCTTCTGCACATGAGGTACCAGGAGTTGGTGCTTCAACTTATGAATTTTGAGGTGTATATGTGGGTGAGATGCAATTCAACTCCACACAGGGATGTTCGAAGTTACAGGTGACAACCTATTCATTTGTGTGCAAGAGCAGTCCCATCAAGACCAATTAATCTTACACTAAAGATATATAAGCACTGCCAGATAGTGGTAAAAGTATTAAAGATTGGTCATTATTGTTTGTGTGGCTTAGGAGTTTCTGGCTGAGCCATAATCCAAAATTAAACCCTTCACAATTTCCTGAGGATTTAGCAGGATTATTTCAACTTTGTTCTTATTTAGTTTGATTTTTAAAGGATTGTGAGGCAATATCTATGCCTTGGTCAGTCTCTTCCATGTCCTTTCACTGTGGACATAGCAAAGCAAACAAGATCTAGGTCCGCACAGGCTGCCACATTTTAGAACAGGTGTTTGTTGGTTTGTTTTTAATGAATCTGGCACATCTTTGAATTTATGAAGGAAGAATTCAGCTCTGTAGTATTGACTTTTTGATATCACATATTATAGGTCAACTGAAATTTATGAGCATAAGTTCAACATGCTTCATGTGTGATTTGAGTTCATCAATGGAAAATGAACAAAGGCAGGAAGTAAATTACAAAATGAGAACTAGTATTCACTAGTCATTTATGATTTTTAAAAATTGTTTTGCCTGGTAGATTAGTTGATTTATGGTTAAAAAAAGAATTTATCAGACTGTGTTATGAGAGATTAGCTTTTTGTTGCTTATATGAAAGAGACAATCTAATTTCATTATTAGTGCAGAACAAATGTGCTAAGTCTTAAAAGATATGCTTACCCAGGAATGGATGGAAACTGTACTTGAGGTCAAATTTCTTTGATGTTGTTTGGAAAATGTTTCAGATAATTATTCAGATGCTTGGTGATGCCATCTAGCTACTTGCTGTTTCTTCAGTATTTTAATTCAATGTTGATTCTTTTTAAAGGAAATCATGACAGGAGGAATGCCCTAGCTACATGATCATTAAATGATCGTAATAAGACACTCTTACTGAGCTCTCATTAGGTGCTATGTGTTTTGTTAAGGGCTTTACATGCATTAATTTATAAAATTCTCAAAATTTTGGACATTGGAAAAATTTTGCATAGCTAATTTGTACAGTGTCATTGCAATTTGTAAAGGAAACAAATTTTTTTAAAACCAAGGTCAGAGTTGGTAAGTTATGGACTTATAACCCCTTCACTGCAACAACATATTGATGTCTCTTATTCTGCAGGTTGCTTGGCAATTAACCTAAAAAGTTGTTTGGTTTAGGGCTGTGTTGGCCCACATCTATAATCTTAGCACTCAGAGACTGAGGCAGGAAGATTTGAGGTCAGCCTGGATTACATAGTGAAAACCTGGAGAGAAAGAGAGAAAGAGAGAGAGACAGAGAGACAGAGAGAGAGACAGAGAGAGAGAAACAGAGACAGAGACAGAGACAGAAACAGAGAGAGAACAGGGACAGAGACAGAGAGAGATAGGGGTAGTGATGAGAGAAAGGTTGTTTGGTTTGCAGCAGATGGGGAGATTATATTATACAGAGGATATGCATTCACTATGAAATTATTTAATCCAACACCCAAATTTAAGTCATTTCTCTGTATTCTCTTGAGCAAAATTGTTAATGTAACTGAAGCTCACATCGCCCTCTCCCTCTTCCTCTCCCCACTCTCTTTTGGAGACAGGGTCTTGCTGTGTACTCCAGGCTGTCCTGAAGCCTGCTGTATAGCTCAGTCTGGTCTCCACTCCAGGCATGTGCCACTATGCACAGCCAGATTTTTTATTTTAAAGTGAAGGTAGGGATACTACTCATGAAGTCCCTCGAGGGTTAAATCAGATTATAATAGTAAGGTGATGAAAAATAATACATCATACATTTTTCAACAAGATTTGCTTTTTGTTCCTTTTTTCAAATCTCTTTTTTATGTGATCATTTGATTTGATTTCCGTCATTTTGAACTAAAACCCAACTTCGATTGAAAGGCAAGTTCATGAAGTAATTCTCTTTTTTGTCCCATTACTTAGTAGAAGATGGAACTGTCAAAATTGTTTAGGTTTAGCGTTTTAAATAAAGCCACTTTTTTTTTTTTTGTAGGAGAGACCTTAGTGTAAATTCTGTTAGAAGAAAGGTCGTAAGTGTTCTAAAAACAAATACTCACTGCAGAATTCTTGTTCTGAGGAACTACATTACTTTTCTTAAATAATTTGGAGTAGGAGGAACTCTAATATTCCTTCTCTTTTGTATTTATTTAGTCTTGGCCACCTCTCCAATGTTATAAATTAAGTTTGGCACTGTTCATGAACCTCAGGACAACCAAGGTGGCAGGAAAAAGGAGCCCAGGCAATGGCTTTGCTTTAATTTTATAAAACTTTGTATTTCTCTTCAGGCAGTTAAATTGACAGTGGGAAGGTTTAACAATAATTTTAGATTCTCTGGTGTTCAAAGTATTTATTGAAACTATATATTTTGAAAAAAATTTAAAATATCAAGCTTGGGTACAGCTTTTGAAATACAAATATTGCATGTGTTGCAATTTTTATTTTTTATGACCTCAAAATAGACAGCTTGTCTTGCATATATGGTGTTCACGTAGGATTCCATGATTTCTTTCCCTGTAGCTTTGTTATGTATGCACATTCACTAGTCCCATTGTCTGCCTCGCAAATACCTATCTTTGGTTTCAAAATGTGTGTGTAAGCATTGCTGGGTGATACTAACCATTTATAATTTTCTTCATTTCTTAATAAAGAAATGGGATTAAGTGGTCAACAATTAATTGCTTAGTGACATAGACTTGTCAAACAAGTTGCTGCTTTTCGGAATCAGGGAAAAGAAGCCTTTTCATGTACTTGGTCTAGGATTGGGACAGAATTTTGCCATCCATAGCTCTTCCTAACAGCAATGGTTGCCAGCAGGTTTATGACTCCATCTCTAGAGTTATTGCACCAAGAAATAATATTTCAATTGTAGCTATCTCTGTAAAATATCTCTATAAAGACTTTCCTTTACTTCGAGCTTTGAAACATATGTCAACATAGCAGTCCTTCTTACGACCAATGCTGTCAGTGATGTAAACAGTAGAAAGTTAGGTATATCAGTTAAGAGTTTTAAAAATTGAAATACTGGATGAAAACAGTGAGATCTGTTGGAAACCATGCCAACATCCAATGTTCAAGCGTCTCCCAATATCTGTATGTTGCCAGAAATTAAGAATTGAGACTATCTATAGTATATTTTGGTTTGGTAGAGGAATGTTTTTATCCAAGATGGTAATACAAGGCCAGTCATTTTCTAAGTTGGTATGATGATCTGTGAATCTTAACTTAGACATATTTTGCAAGCAAGCAATACCTTTTCCAACAAGCATTGCTTCACAAGTGATGTTTACCCCTTTCTTTATTTTAAGAAAAAGTGTGTTGCAAACTAACACATTGTATACACGTAGGGAAATGACAAATACAGCAGCATTAAAGATTTATCATGCTCAATATTTGATATACACTTTTCAGTGACATTATCTTTAGTAATTAACTTCTGATGTTTCTTAACAAGGTCTACCAATCTGAATTTTTTTTGATGCCCTGAAGTTTTAGCTTACTGTTTTAGACACTTGGACTTGCCCCTGTTCTTTTCAGGCTTGTTTGAAGAGGGACTGGCTTCCTTAATTCCTAATGCAGCAGCAGTAAGAACAATATTTAGCACTTATGAGCTCCACTTCTGGGTTTCAAAGCACTTTACAAATATCAATTAATTGGCTTGAATGGGAGCTCTGCAGCTGCTGGGAGAAAAAAAGAGTGCACAGTGATTGGCTCATTATCATTTACAGCTGTTGAACCGTTTTTCAAAGAAATAATTACAGATCTTCATATATATTTAAAGAAAAAGGAGCAGGAGCAAGGCTACTAAGGGTCTTCTTTAACAAATGACTCATGTCTTCCCATTCTCTTTTGAGAGCAGCAGCTTTATTGCAAACAATTATCCTCTCTTGGAAAAAAGAAGAAAAGCACCACATCATACCCCTCTCCAAGAAATGCAAGGTTGTAAATCCTCTTTTGGAAAATAATCTCCATCTTCTCACTTCTCAATTTTTATCTGTTTGGGATTTCTGTTTATCAGTAATTGGGCTGTTGCTGGATTTTGCCTGATGTAGCTTTATTTAATGTGTGATCCAATGTTGGCTTTGTCCAGCTTTAATTATGCATGAAAACAGAATGAGGAGACGATAATTGATAGTGCTTGTTGCATTGTTTTTGACAGAGCTTTATCACCACAAGGGGACCAAAAGAAACTATCCAAACTGTCTCCCCATGAAGAAATACAGTCATTCCTGGCCATAGATACAGCTTTCTTTCTTTTTCTTTTTCACTCTTTTTCTCCCCCTCTTCTCTCCTCTTTTCATAATGTGAATTTTCTGGACAGACAGATAAGCTGCTAATTCTATTAATTTTCTTATCAAAATCAGCAAGGTAACTGAAGCTTCCAATTTAGTGATTTATTATCCTGAGCAAGCTGTGCAGAGGCTGCCTTTCATATTCTGTAATTGGCACTAGAAGGGAAAAGACTTTCAAGAGAGATGCACTCAGCTAACCATTTCTGTTTCAATTGACTGTTGAGCAAACAAATGGAGTGTCCTTTCATTGGCTTAAATCATTTAAAATGATAAAGCTAGCAATTCTGCATTTGAATATATGCCAGTGGATATCTGTGCATGATATGCTGACCCCTGAGACATTAAAATATGAACACAATAACATTCCTTTGAGAGATTTGTTATCATAAAACATCCAAGTGTGGTATGTTAATTGACATGCAAAAGGCCAGAATTGATCACATATATAATCTGACCCTTATTATTACACCATCCCTAAAGCCTCTGGAAATAAATATCTTTCCTTTGCATACTGAGTTCTGGATTCTTTTGTATATGACAGTTGACTGTATAAGCAATAGGCTCGAGCACTTAAGCATTAAAATCAAATCCAGTATTAAGGTAGGGGCATCATCATTTGGAAAGAAGAGAAAGTAGTTATGAGTTGGATGCCAGGAGTGAGTGAGACTCACTGAGATATAAATATGGAAAGGAGACTGGGCTTCAGGTAGGAAAAGTAGCTAACTTGTTTGGCATCATTTGAAAAGTTTGAGAAAGCCCTTCTGTTCCAAATAGTACTTTTGGTAAAATAGAAACTTGAATTATCATAGGCATCAATTTTATTGTTTTTGATCTAATATTCCTTTAAAATTTTTTATACAACAATTACTATCCACTAGTTGCAAATAATGGTACCCATGCTGCTCTACTTAAATTTAAGATCAAGGCACCAATGCCCCCAATTCACAGACAAGGCTTCGGAAGGTTATATTATGCTTAGATGCCTGAGACGTTAAGTAACTTACCTGATTGAACTTGATCAGAAAGAGTGCAAACCAGAATTTGAATTCAGAACTTTGAGCCATGAAATGGTTTTCTAATCTCTGTTTTTCTTCTTCTTGATTTGTACTTCTGGAAGAGATAATACCCTAACACGTAAGTGCTAAATATAATTATACCTTGAATTGCATCATACCCAAACCCTTGAATTAGTTTTTGGTACTTAAAACTTCAAAGAAAACTCATATTAAAAATTGAATCACTTTTTCTCACGGTATATTGCTCAAGAATAATGATATTTTGACAGTTAAGAACTTCCCTCCTTACTGTTTGGAGGCCCCTTTCCCGTCCTCCAAAGGAAGAAGCTGAGCACCGGAGCGCTGTCCACGGTGCTGGGGGCTGGGAAATGTGCTGCAGGAATGCGTGCACAATGAGTTAGATATTTGTTTGGGCTTTTCATCTTTTCTCATCTGTACGCACCACCAAAATAAAAACCAGTGAAGTATGCATCCTATAAATCTGCTTGTTCTCTCACTCCTCAGAAATATTTCAGAAAGACCTTGACACTTGTAATCAGGACTGGGCTTAGATGCCGCCTCCATCTGAGCACGCCGAGCTGCCTCCCCTTTCTTTTCCATTTTAAACAGCAGAAGAGCTGGAGAGGCCAAAGGGCCTGGGCGAGGGGTGTGCTGCTGTTGTGAGGATGTGAAATTTGTTTAAGTGAGATGGATTTCCACCTGACTGAAAGTGTGCGGATTACGAGGTGAGCAAATTGAGAGGGCAGGTGATTGGTGGTGTAAATTAGACAGGTGCCGAGAAACTGTTCACTTCCCATGGGGCACAGCAAAAAGTGACATGTGTGATGGTGCAAATGCTCTTTGAGAGTGTAGTTGCAAAAGGTCTTTGGAAATTATTTATAAATAGTAAAGGTTTGAAAATAATTGGAAAGGTTTCAGTCTAAAAAAAGTCTACTTGAGAACTTAAGGGAGAAAAAGTAGGTAATAATTATGGTGGAATAATTCTGCAGGATTCCGATAGGAATATAGTATGTGTGATTCAAAAATGATAGTTCAATCTGAAGAAGGGAAATAGGGGAGAAGTGAGGAAGAAGAGGGGAAAAAAGACAAAATTATGTTTGCAGTAATTATGATTATTTGCAAAACACCCTGTGTCTTCCCTGTGCTATGCACTTTCCATGTAATATCTCTAAAGATTATTATTTTCATTTCATGCATGAAAATCATCTAGACCCATTCTATGCTGCAAAATATCTTGCAAGAACATAATGATACATACTTACTATTAGTGAGTTACAAAGTATTAAAGCATAAATTGTATGGATAAAAAAAGGAAGTATGTGTGAAGCAAAAAGAGCTTGACTATACTTGACAGTGGTTTGAATAATGAACTAAGATGCTATAAACTGATTTTTAATGGTATAATTTCAATCAATCCATAAAATTTCTTGGATCTTCTGTGTAAACTGGAATAAAATATCTGCTATGTAGCCTACAAAAGTATTTTGAAAGTAAATCAAAACAGGCATTATAAGACAAATTTTCATTGGGAAGAAAAATCAAATTATGATTTTAAAGTGACCATGTGCATGTGTTTCAAGGATAAGTGATGCTTCATAAAGCTATCTTGGATAAGACTAGGACTCTGTCTTTCATTTGCTTCCAAGTTTGCATCTATATCTCCTGTGTACAAAGGTGACTTTGACTTCAAAGGTCAATGGGAATTGGATCCAGTATGAAAATGGGACTAGGAAATATATGGTCTTTCAGGAAAAGGTCATTGCATACTGCACAGGAGCTCAACTTTTATTTTGATTAAATACTTTTTTCAGTGGGATTTACTAGCTAATTACTTCCTCAGTTTTGTGACTGGGTAAGACTTACCTGCTCTATAATGTCTACTGAAGGACTTGGAGGCCTTCAGGTTTGTGTGCTTTTATGTCAAATTATTAATATTAATAATAATTAACCATAAATGGTAATGAGTGTGGGCTAGATGGCCTTTCCTTCTTTCAAAAAAACTTTTTTATGTTCTTAGTTATTCAAAAGGTAGAGGTGATAATGCAAAGGCACAATTTTAAAGTAAGTTATTGATCTTGGAGTGAGGTTTAAATAATTTACTCAACAAGGGGATGGCCTTTCATTTGTATCAGACTTGGAGCTCTAAAAACCATCTGCTTATGTCAAAGGAAACCTTTCACCCTGTTTGTAGTCATGCTGAGTTTGAGACTCCCATTGGTTCATTCTTCAGATCCTTATTTGTTGATCACTGGTATTAGTTGGTATTGCTTATAATTATTCTTTTAAGTTGCTTCCAGATGGAATGTATAAATTATTAGAAATTTCCTGCCAGGCACAATTGTAGATGTAGCATTTTCCTGTGCTCCATCCCTGATACGAAAACATGAAGAATGTTCAGTTGGCAAGACTAACCTTCACAGTGTCTTGATTTCAGCAATTGTTGAATGTTACTTCTGGTGTGTCTGAAAACATGACAGGCTGAATTCTTTTTAAGCTTATTTTATATTCTTTCATCACCCATCACCTCTTTTTGTTTCCTCTTCTCTTTTTCTCACTTTAATATCGGTGGCATGCCACTACAGAAGGAGTCTTCTCTGCAGTGAATAGAGGCCCCAGGAATCTCCTTACCTTGCTGGAATGGGTGGTCAGATTACATTCAGTGGAAACTTAACCTGGAATGTGTGCGTCATCAAGCTGTTGTTTTAACCTTAGACACATGAGATGTGGCACATAGGAGAAAGGGAAGAAAGTTAACCTATGCTCATTCACTTGTGCTTTCTCCTTAATGTTCATGTTTCTGGAGAAACCTTTCCCCTAAATAAGCTGTGGTGGTCATATACATTTGCTGTTTTGCTAGGTTGACAAGCTCTACTGTATTTTTTGGTCAGATGTGTATAATACAGCCTGTTGATAAAACAGTTTGAATTTCATGATTTTCCAAAGACTTTCTCAGTGAGAATATTGTTTTTCCCTTATTACACTTTTGCACAAAGTGTCTGATCAATACTTGCATGCTCTCTTTATAAAACAAGAAGGGATCAAATGCCCTAAAAATGACATGGATGCCACCCTTAAATGTTCTGGCTTCTTTGTCATCTCAGGCCAGCTCTGGTAACAAGTATTTATCTATTTTGCTGTACACCACATAGTGTTAAATATTGAAAATGCAAAGATGAATAGGACAGAACTTAACTTTTAAGAAGTTTCAACTTTGGAGATGGAAATAAACACAAGTTTTACCAAACAAATTTGATTCTGTTCTAGCCACATAAAGGAACTAAATTAAAAAAAAGTCTCTAAAAACCATGCCCACTATATGGTACAAATACACGAGGCTTACTAAAGAGGCAAGAACAAGAAATCTGGGAACTCTGTCCCATAGGATAATCCCAATATGTCTGCTGATCCCATGTTTTTTGATTAAAATAGAGAAGAGCCAAAGAGACAGGAAAGGGCTACCAGGAGAATGGTGGTCCTCAAGAGAGCTAGAACATGCTGGTGACAGGATGTAAAGTGTTTTACAGGACAGGAAAGAGAAAGGCTTCATTAAAACCCTCCTTGCCTCCATCTTGGTTGCATCACTGGCTATGGTTATTCCAGCATCCAAATGCAGGGAGCTATCTCCTTATCTTCCCTTCTCCTTTGTCATGCACCTCAATATGGTACCATGGCAGTAGCTGACTGTTGGAGCCCTGAGGGCTCCCATTCTCCACTAGCAGGAGGGGCAATTTCATATGAATGCTGCAAAAGGAGTAAGCCTTTCCCCTGTGCTGAATTTGATGAAGCTCAAAATTGGGTTTGAGGATGGCTGTGGAGTTCTTATGAGCACCCATAGCTCTTCAGCATACTGTATGCTGTCACCACATAGCATAGTCCACCCAGATCTGCTAGCCCCAATGTCCAGGGGATGCTATCCATAGTGGTAAGGCTGAACATTGCCTTTCCCAAGAACACTGCGCTCTTCACTCCAGGCCTCCATATACTCGGTGGCTTCAGTTCCAATGTTACATTCTGCACAGAGGCTCACTAGGCAGTACCCATCACCAAAAGGGCCTAGGTGGGTTAGCTAAGGGCATCCCAACATGCTCTGTGGCTTTTTGATCTACATCTTTCCTTTGCCATTAAGGAGCCCCATTCATCTATTCAGAAATTCCAGGGATTTGTTAGGCTCATTGTGAATGCTCTGGCTAGCCACCTGCACAGCCAGTTGAACCTGTTGGACACTCTCTATGCCATGGCAGGAATGTTCATCTTCAGTGTTAGTCTAGAGTTGGTGAACAGCACCGATAGATTCTGCAGGG
This sequence comes from Dasyprocta punctata, assembly GCA_004363535.1. Classification (NCBI taxonomy): domain Eukaryota; kingdom Metazoa; phylum Chordata; class Mammalia; order Rodentia; family Dasyproctidae; genus Dasyprocta; species Dasyprocta punctata. The sequence goes on along the minus strand of RJWM01018142.1, from coordinate 674 downwards.
AGATGGCATTCTTGCAATGGGTAAAGGATCCTGAGGATGAATATCAGCAGGCACAATATCCTCTTTCTTCCAGCGCTCCTCACCCAGCTGGTTCTGGGCTCCTACCAGCTTGGCCTCCAGCTTCAATGCTTTAACAGAAGCTCCTCAGCCTTAGGGCTATAGTGAGGCATCATCTTCATAGCCTTCCCAGCTAGCTGCACCCTAGACAGAACCTACTACATCCTCCATTTACTGCAAGGTCTCTTTCTCCTCCAATATCTCCTGTTGCTTCCATTCAGCATCTTCAGTGTTACGTGCCTTAAAATGAAAGCCTGAAATGAATTCAGTAGATCCACCAGTTTCTCAATGTCTGCAAGATTTGCTTGGCTTTCTCTTCATTGGTTGCCAATTCTCGGCCACCACAATTAATTGACTAATACACAATCTGATAAGTGCAATGTTAGAAATAGATTTTCTGTGGAGCTAGTGAAGCTTAAGCTTTAGATCTCTCATTTGCTGGACCTGGCCCAGTGTCCCGGCATAGTGTTCCCATGCTCAGACATTTATGTAACATTTTCAAATGTTTTCTATTTCAGTTGTACTCAGGTAAGAGTGCATGTTTTTTCTCTACTTTGAATTTCCATGCCTCTTCCCTGTGTGTTAAATAGCATAGACTAGCAACAGGCATTTCGGGG
>RJWM01018141.1:0-41582 GCA_004363535.1 Dasyprocta punctata | reverse complement strand
GGATGAAGTATATTTCGTACTAACAGTTGGAGGTCATAAGCCATATATTTTAATAAATTTAGAAATAGATTGTGTCTAAAAGGAGTTTTTAAATTTTAGCATTAAAAATGACACCTACAAGCTAGATTTAAAATAAATGTAGAGATAGTAAGAGTATGAACATATGTGTCAGGGAGTATTCATTAAGCTCTTTGCTCCCCCCCGACATGTTTTATTTTTCTCTATCCAATTTCCTTTTTTCATATTTTTGTACTGTTAGTGAAAAAAAAAAATAGAATAAATTAGTTGTCTGTTAAATTTACATGTCCACAAAATACCTTTTTTATTTTATTTTATTTTATTTTATTTATTTATTTTTTTTTTTTGCGGCACCAGGGATCGAACTCACAGCCTCGCGCCTGCCAAGCAGGTGCTTAAACTGCTGAGCCAAACTCCTGGCCCTGGTTTTTTGCGGCAGGGTCGCACTATGTAGCTCAGGCCGGCCTTGCGCTCGCGTTGTAGCCCAAGCCGGCCTCGAACTCACAACGCTCCGCCTACCTCAGCCTCCCAGTGCTGGGATTAAAGGCGTGCGCCACCACGCCCGGCTTATTTTCTTTTAAATGGTAGGTTTTGAATCATTTTATTCTTAATATGATGGCAACATTTATTGGATTTTTGAAATGGATTTTCTTTTCTTTAGAAAGATTATATAAACACACATGTATGTTTATATAGGTATATATTTCTGTCTATGTGTACATACATAAATCTATGTTTAAATCTTTCACTGTTCTTTTAGATCTGAGATGCACAATAAAACAGTTAGTCAAAGATTTGGTCTGCTTTTGGAGTCCTATTGTCGCGCCTGTGGGATGTATCTGAAGCACCTGAATCGGCAAGTTGAGGCCATGGAAAAGCTCATTAACTTAACTGACATTCTCAAACAGGAGAAAAAGGATGAGACACAAAAGGTGTGTGACTGTTCAGTTTATTTTCGAGACTCTTCATGACAGTGGGACAGGGTTGTTTAGAAGCCCTGTATATATACGGATTATGGTTCTTAAACTCAAGCTGATTAAGATTTGGACTCAGGTTCCACTGGCTTCAAGTGTAACTGTGTAATGTCAGATCCATTGTTTTGCTCTTAAGATTCAATGTCTTACCTGTAAAGATGAGAATATTTTTGCCGTACAGTTGTTGTGAGAGCTAAATTATATGAACTATGTAAAGTACCGAGTGTAGTCCCTAGAGCATGAGGTGCCCAGTAAATATAAGTACCTGTACTTTCCTTCTTTTTTCTTTTTATATAGCTCGTATTTAAAATGATTCTTTTCTTATTCATTCATTTATTCTCTTAGTAATGACCCTGAAAACAAGTAGAAAGAGGTGAATTTAAGTTTAAAATGGACTCATGGTCACTCAGTAAATATATCACACACTCTAATCATCTGCATTCAAGCTAAGCTATGTGAAATATAAAGTTTTTTCAAGACTTTTTTCCTGTTCCCTATCCTTTATACAATCTAATCTACCACATCCTAAATTTAACACACTCTAGAGTGAAAAGTAAGATTATTTTTCACCTCAGTGAAATGGGAGGGAAGAAATTCCAGTTTATTAGTAAGTACTCAGCGGGCAGAGAACAGAAATTGCCAGTACTGAATAGATTTTTCCATCATCTTCATTAATACTGTTAGAAGGAAAAAGCAACTTTAAAAGAAAACTGTATTAACCTTAAAGAAAGGTGTTCCATTAATCTTAATATCATGCAGTATGTGACTGAATTGGTTTCATTGAAGTTGTGGTAAATAAATTCAAATATAGAATACTAGAAAAAGTACTGTTATTCATGCTGGAATTAATGGGCAAGAGGGACTTGGCTGCTTCAGAAGAATAAAATTTATTACATTTGTAGTGTAACTGAACTAGGAAAAAAGAAATAAGTATTAGATATATTTGTAAACAGATGTGTTTTGTGCTAATTTTTGTATCACAAATCAGCTATGATAAAATGGTTTAATTAGAAACATGAAATTTATTACTTGTGTCATTATTGTTTTAAATACGATTGTGGTAAGGAACACAAAGGCAGTTACTTTGAGTGGTTTTGTGTTCTATCATAATAATGATGAAGTATGTGAAGCACTATGCTGATATAACAGTTGACAGTGATGAAAGAAGTGCCTTTACATGAGTCAGAGCTGCCTAGTCAGTGGTGACTAGATTTCCTAGCTATTAATTTGCATGTAGTAAGAAGAAAAAAAAATTCATTACAAAAAATTCCATCATGAAAATTAATTTATTATGTATCTCTAGTTTCTAACTTTTTTTTTAATACTCATGTTCTATATTTTTAATAGATTGAAGTTTTCTGTAATAAAATGCCAGCTACTGCTTGGTAGCTCAGCAGTCTAGTCTCTGGTTTGAGTTCACTAAAAAGGGACATTTTGCTATGTATGGTGGCACCCAGCATTGGGGAGGGTGAGGCAGGAGGATCATTATGAGTTTGAGGCCAACCTGGGCTACATGGTGAGTACAAGGCCAGCCTGAACGTCATAATGAGACCTGCCTCCAAAAAAACAAAAACCCAAAAACTTCTTTGTAGCTGCAGACAAAATATAGTATGAGATCCATGTAGCAAATATTTTTATAGGTTTTCCCAACAGCTTCTTTTAGCCTCACTAGACCTTTTTTACCCAACAGAGAGCATGCATAAAATGTTTTATGCAAAGCCAACAAACAAAAATATTAAACTAAGATAACATGGTCTCCTTAGTTTTTCCTCTATAACAAGGATGAGCAATTGTTTCTGAAGGGCTAGATGTAAATATTTTAGATTTTGCAGGCCTTGTGGTCTTTACTATTCAACTCTGCTATCCTAGTATGAAAGCAGCTAGTATGTGATGAATGGGCATGGCTGTATCCTAAGGCAACTTGATTTACAGAAACTGACAGCTGACCTGCAAGCCAGGGTTCACCACCCCTGCTCTAGAGATAGAGCATTGCTTCTGTCAACAAGTAGAGTTCATTTTCTCACAGGAAGGTCCCTGCTGCCACTCTTCCTTTCTCTCTGCATTAGCCTGCTCTGTATCATACAAACCCCCCCTCCTTAGAATGCAGCCAGTTCAAGGTATGGTTCAGAGACTGACTACACAGTACTGAGTTTTCAGTGTGTAAGAGATTAGCAGTTATTTTTACTTTTAATGAAGTCAATAGCCAACTTCATGTTGTTTTTATCAGGTACAGATGAAGTTTTTAGTTGAGCAAATGAGGCAGCCAGATTTCATGGATGCACTACAGGGCTTTCTGTCTCCTTTAAACCCTGCTCATCAACTGGGAAATCTCAGGTAAGGTCCTTTCCTGGAAGCTTTATTGTTATATTTAAATAAAAACTTTTCCAGATAAAATCTTGAGAAGAATCAAAATGTCCTATGTGATAGTCCAATTATCTGTGTTTCCCTTTCCTAGTCTCCTACCATACAAAATAGGAATAGTAAAAGGGACTTAAATTAGAAATGCATTTATTCAGAATGAGTTTTTATTACTTTAATAAGAGAGTTTAAAACCTTCAATGGTTGGACTTTTTGTGGCGTATGTAAGAAATGGAGCATAATATATGTTGTTGAAAATTCATGATTATGTAAAGATGTTAAAGCTTAATATTTATACAGTACTCCTTAGAAGTGAATGTATAGATAAAAATTGAGTTAAAAATTTTACAGCACTTTTTTGATAGATAATAAGAAACAGAGAGATAGATTTTTTGCAAATGGCAAGGGGGGATCAAAATCCAGAAGGTGTGGAGGAAAAGGAGACATAAAAAAGAATAAAGATGTGTTATGTACATGTGCCAGCTCTTCACAGTGAATGTAATCATTATGTTCTGCAAACATGTACTAATAAAAATTTTTTAAAATATTTTACATTTTATGACGTGTTTAAAACTATTAAGTAAATTTGAGGGTAAAAAGAGTAACAAAGCCGAGGTGCCTAGTAAAGTTTTTAACTATTTTAAAGGCTTGAAGAGTGTCGAATTATGTCTTCTGCAAAAAGGCCACTGTGGTTGAATTGGGAGAACCCAGACATCATGTCAGAGTTACTGTTTCAGAACAATGAGATCATCTTTAAAAATGGGGATGGTAAGGAAGAGTATTAATGAGCTTATGATGTATGAATTTAGTTATCTTTTTATACACAGGATATTTATGAACCATGAAAACTGTTGAAAGCCATTTAAGGAATACACATTTGATAAAATGCAGACTAGTAAGTAGATGTCTTAACCTTTGCAATACACATGTGAAGAAATTCAGGAAATGTGACCTCAAAATAAGAAATTTTGGTTTGCTGACGACTTTGAACTTTAGAACACTTGGAGAACAGCAAGCAGGCAGGCTTTGTCTTACATCTCCTCATCTGCCTAAAGGTGGATTTTCCAAAGGACTCACGTGTCATGAACCTTATCAACCAGGAAAGATCAACTGGAGGTTTGACTCCTAACAATTCTTAACCTTAACTTTGTTTTGTTTAACTGATTATGCATGTGCAGGGGAGCAAAAAATGTCTTCCCTCCACCCTTCTAGGTTCCTGGGCTAAGCTACAAATTAGTTTGACCTAAGACAGACTAACAGGAAAGAACACCTATATTTAATTACGTACCTATGCACGGGAGTCTCACAAAGTGTAATGCTCAAAGAAAGGTCAGTTGATTGAAGCTTATATAGCATCCTGAGTTATAGGAAAGAGGGCTTGGGGCTTTTGAGGGAGGATAATGATAGTTATGGGAAGATAAGAGGAGCAAAGATAGGATGAATAAAGATTGTCTTGATATGCAGTTTTAAAAAACTCTCAAAGGGCCGGGAGTTTGGCTCAGTGGCTTAAGCGCCTGCCTGGCAGGCATGAGGTTGTGAGTTTGATCCCTGGTACCAGGGGGGAAAAAAAAAACTCTCAATATAAAAGCCATCTCAGAGGAAATCCCCAGAAGAAATAATTAGGCTTTCTAGACCTTGTACAGCCTTCAGTTGATCTTCCCTGGTTGAGGTGGCATTTCCTGAACTCCTGAATCAAAAGTCATGAAGTTAGTTTTTTATTTGCTTAACTATCATTTACATGAGTGGTGTGAGTATCCAGTCATTCCTTAAATATTCTATATGCTAGATCCTGGGTTATAGTAATAAAATAGGATCCCTGCTTTTTGAACCTTAGAGTTTAATAGGGAAACAAAGGACATTAAACAAATAATTTACAAAACAAAGTTACATTCATGGTACAAAGAAAAAGTATAGTGTGCTAAGAAGCCATATAAAAAAAGGGCTTTAATTTATGTAGAGAATAGACTATAGGGGGATAAGAAAGATCACCAGTGGCTTTCCATTAGTAAATGACAACTCAGCAGTGAATTCTGTTGATGCAAGTACTTTACCATAAGTGTATTAAAATTTAAAGATTCAGTAAAACAAATACTTTTAAGTATGCATTACACTTTATGAAATATTTGTTCATTTTTTATATACAAGTTTTTGCTAGTACTTTAGAAGTGGATTAAACAATCAAAATGTTGTCCTACATATTATTTTGAAGAGTAAATATAGCTCTGTTTTTTCGCATTTGAAAACAGTATGATGGCTTGATCCCCTAGTTTATATTTATAGTATTAAATGCTGATACATACTATTTGAATTTCAGATTTACGGCAAGATATGCTAACGCTTCAGATTATTCGCATTATGGAAAATATCTGGCAAAATCAAGGTCTTGATCTTCGGTAGGTAATCAGTAAAGCAGCCTGTATGTGGACAGTTAGACTGAAATAAAGCTTTTAATAAATAATTATAAAAGCATATAGAGACATAGATCTATAAGGAAATGTAGTAATTAACAGTTGATTATAAATGGTACTTTTCATTTGTCCTCTTACTTGGCTTAGAATAGTTAATGAGATTTGAGCTAAGTCAGAAGAGATAACCCTTAATTCGCTAGGGAAGAGTCTGCAGTTGCCTCTGGAGTATCACTATTAGGAATAGGACATGAGAGACACATTTTTTTCAGTGTCACAAACTTCTGTTTTTATTCAGAAGAGTTTAAAAGCAAGTATTATAACAGAAATTTTTTTATTCTGAAGCTTTGTCAGTACTCTAATCTTAAATCAATTGTGTAGCAAAATTTATGAAAGCAACTAAAATTCTCAGTTTGCTGGTTTTTGCCCAGCTTTCCACAGTAATCAGTGTTTATCTCCTCAATTTGCTGCCATGCTTCATCTTCTAGCGGTTATCACTTCTGATAGTTTTTCTTCTCTTTCTCTTTGGAAATCCTAAGTCCTCTCTAAAAGTACTTTTGTCTGTAAGTGAACATGAGTGAAATCCACTTGCAGCAACAAGGTAGATTAGGTATAAATAGCAAGTAAAGCTGGACATGGTAGCACATGACTGTAATTCCAGCACTTGGGAAGCTGAGGCAGGAGGATTGTTGCAAGTTTGAGACCATCCTGGGCTACAAAGTGAGCTCAGTGCCAGCCTGAACTGTATAGTGAGACCCTGTCTCAAAAAAAGAAAAAGCAAGTAATACCAGATACATGCTTGCTTGTATGCCTTATAAGAGGTTAAGAATAGCTGGTATATAGAAAAGATTCAGTGACACATAAAGTAGTACCCTCTTATTACAAAGAAGAAAATGGGTATTTTGAGTAACAAAGGGCACAAAATTAAGTCATCAGTTTTAAATTCTTACTCTGGATTCACTGCTTGATCTCTGCTGCTTTGCAAAGACAGTGTTTTCTTTTTCGTAGTACTTTCTGTGTCATGAGAGATCCACATCCCACTAGTACCACCACTTCCAAAGGAGTAGTATGTAAAACATTGCAGAACTAGAAAGAGTAAAGGATTTAACTAAATAACTGTGGTAGTTACAATACTTAATTGTGAATTACAGATTGTGCAAAATATATATATATATATATATATATATATATATCATGAGCAAGCTCATTGGATATATCAGTCTAAAAATATTTTAAGTAAATTTAGTTTCTTTTTAAGTAAAAAACACTTAATTTCAGTAAAATCATAGCATTTTTATTTATCCTTAGCAAATTATAATTCAAAATATAATTTATAATTATAAAATATAATTACATGGCAAAATGTAATTCAGATTCAGGTTAATTATAACTATTGTTTATATAAGATTTATAAAAAAATTTGACTATGAGAATACTTAGCAGGAATAAAATTTAAAAATGAAATAAGAGAAAATGAGCTGGAATACAACCTTAACAGATGTCTGTATTTCCCAGGGCAGTTCAGGAAGAAATTCTATCAGAAAAATGGTCAAGGGTGTAAGAGGCCCAAAGTAAGTGAACACCAAAAAAAAAAGAGAGATTCACAACTTGTAATGCCAGGTGCCCTAGAAGGTTTCAGAAAGCAAGGGCTGTGAATATTCATGGTTAGCTTTAAAAACGAATTTATAGTAGAATAACAGGCATAGAAGCTAGGCTACAGGAAATTAAAGAGAGAAAATGAAAATAAGTATGTACTTTTTTAGGAACATAAGTAAAGGAAAGCTAAAAAAATGAACAATAACATGAGAACAACAAAGGAAGAAAAACCATAATTTGAGTACTTCTGTGCAATTTAGATGCCTTTTTTTGTCATTTTTAGTCTTCATGTTTATCCTTAACTATGTGTACCGTTTAATTTTTTTATTTAATATTTGATGTAATAAAATAAGTACCTTAAAAAACACTTCCACTACATCCCACAATATGATGATTATATTGAGGAAAAGCATTTATGAGATTCTCTGAGTTATGAGCTAAACTAGCTGCTTTTTTCATGGAATATCATTTTTATTTTAATAATAACAGACAAGCTATGGTTACTCACACATGGGTACTTGGCAGACAGTTTCTTGGATAAAAAACAGTCTTTTCAAGGAAAACAACTGTGACAGTATTTGTTGCCAACAATAAAATTTGAGCTTTCCAGCAAAAATCAGAATTTTAAAAGACTTGTAGCTGCCACTGAACTTAAAGTCTTAAAGACTTTTCTGATGAAACCGGTGATAATATTAATAGTTGTGACTTTTTATTATGGTACAATGAAGATATAGATTGGTTACAAAAAAGCATATATGAAGCCAAGCATGGTGGCACATGCCTATAATCCCAGCACTTGGGAGGCTCAGACAGGATGATTGCTGTGAATTTGAGGCCAGCCTGTGCAATGTAGTGAGTTCAAGGCCAGCCTCTACTACTTAGGGAGACTGTCAAAAAAAATCAATGAAATAAAAAAGCATATATGAAAATCCAAATGACTGTAAAACTAGACATTAGAAATTTTTGAAGAAATGAGTCATTCTCACTAAATGATTTTTTATGTAAAATATTCGTTTCATAAAAGGTGTTACACAGAATGCCTTGTTTTAAATGAATTAAATATTTAATCTTTATTTTCTTTGTTTTAATTTCTAATATTATTAGATGTAACCTTGTAAATAAAAACTTTTTTGGGATCCTCAGTAATTTTTATAAAAGTCCTGAGACCAAAAATTTGAGAACTGCCGCCCTTTTCATTTAGATGTCAATTAAATATCCTTAAATTCATCCATATTTTTAGTCATAAGTGTTTATATTTTTATTGTTGTAATTTCCTTAATGCTTTTCAGACATACAATTGAAAGTTATAATATCAATGGTAGGTAATTTTGAGGATTTTTCTAAGAGTATATTTGCACATTATAGAAAAGAAAATTAGCTTAAGACAGTAAAAGTTAGGCATGACAAATTTACAAACAGAATATTCATGTTTTGGCCTGTGAAAAAGTTTGGTGTTTTAAAGTTCCACCACTGTCAATGTGTTGCTCCTTTTTCAGAATGCTGCCTTATGGTTGTCTCTCAATTGGTGACTGTGTCGGCCTGATCGAGGTGGTGAGAAATTCGCACACTATCATGCAGATTCAGTGCAAAGGTGGCCTGAAAGGTGCACTGCAGTTCAACAGCCACACACTGCATCAGTGGCTCAAAGACAAGAACAAAGGAGAAATGTGAGTTCATTTGTCTTTCTTCTTGTAAATTTTGCTAGATGAGTTAGATTATGGTTGAGTATAAGCTAGGAAAAATAATTATTCTCACTTTGGAAAAAAAATAGCCTCAACTTGTGAAATGTTGAGGTTATTTTTAAATGATTAGAATTGCTTAAATTTGATAAAATTCTATACATTCAACTTATATATCTAAAATGTTCTTATTGCTTTTTTAAAAAATCGTACATTCAAACTTTTAATTTTTCAATAAAATTGCTAGATTTTTTTCAGTACTAGAAATGGGACCCAGAATCTTCCTACTGAGCTATATTCCCAGCCCTTTTTTGTTTTTCTTGTTTTTGTTTTTGTTTTTATTTTTGTTTTTTTTTGGTACCAGGAATCAAACTCATGACCTTGTGTTTCCCAGGTAGGCACCTGTGCCGCTGAGATAATCCCCTGGCCCTTTTTATTTTGAAATAGAGTCTTGCTAAGTCACTAATTTGCCCAGGCTGGGCTTGAACTTTAGATCCTCCTGCCTCAGCCTCCCAAAATACTGAGATTACAGTGTGCATCATCATACCCAACTAAAATCAAATACTAATTTTAATGATCAAAGTATTTTTCCACTATGACAAGAATCATGCTTTGGTCAAGAAATATCTAGAAATTTCCCTAGAAATCCTTAACACTTTAAGAATCTCAAAGTTCCTCAGATATTTAGACATAATTACTTCTTTCTCTGTTGTGATTATTTTCATTGTTTTAATAGAAACTTCAACCACCTTTTTCCAGTTTGGCCTAGATCACTCTATATTCCCATACAACTGATGTGTTTATTTCTTCATTGTAGATACGATGCAGCCATTGACCTATTTACACGTTCATGTGCTGGATATTGCGTGGCTACCTTCATTTTGGGAATTGGAGACCGTCACAATAGTAACATCATGGTGAAAGATGATGGACAAGTAATGGCTTTTTCTTTTTAAAATGTTTTGGTGTTCCTAATTATTAATTCAAGGAATTTTATGTCTGTTTGTATCAAGCTATAACATAATTTCTTATTTTTAAAAGCTGTTTCATATAGATTTTGGACACTTTTTGGATCACAAGAAGAAAAAATTTGGTTATAAACGAGAACGTGTGCCATTTGTTTTGACACAAGATTTCTTAATAGTGATAAGCAAAGGGGCCCAAGAATGTACAAAGACCAGAGAATTTGAAAGGTAAGCTAAGAAATCAAAATACAAGATAAAGAGTTCTTGCTGTAATGTCAGAAACAATTGATATTTTTCAAGCAGTTTAAAATATTAGATGTTATTTAGCAAAAACTGAGTGTTTTAGTTTTTGTATTTAATTTTAAGGAAAATGGAAATAAAGACTAATTATTGAGTTAATAATCAAGGCCTAAGAAGTAGTCCTTAAACTTAGTAACACTTAAAAAGTTTATTTACTGTTGTTTAGATAATTAGACTCTGCCTTCACTGTCTTTGCAAATAATATATAGTGCTTAAAACAACATTTTATAGTCATTTAACTTGAAAGGCAACCAACTATAATTACTATGTTTATTCATAATTTTTCTTGCCTCTACAATACATAATTAATATATCTTAAACCTTGAAGTACTTTCATAAAATTCTATCTCCCACTCAGTCTTCTGACTATAGCTGAAGCCCTAAAGGCTTTAATATGGACCAAGCCATATATTTAATGAATACTTATTAAATTCCTAGTGTGTCAGTCATGTGCTTGTGATAAAGCAGTAAACAAAGTTTTTTAATGGAGCTTGCTTTCAGGTGGGGTAAAGGAAATAGAAAAGTGTTGGCTAGGGAGATGGGGAGAGGGTACTGCTACTTTTTTTTATAACTTTGTCCAAGTAAGCCTCTGAATTGTGTGACACTCAAGCAGAGACCTAACGGTGTCAGTGCCATTTGCTCCGTATGACCAAATTGTTCTTGCTATTTATAGGTTTCAGGAGATGTGTTACAAGGCGTATCTAGCTATTCGGCAGCATGCCAATCTCTTCATAAATCTTTTCTCAATGATGCTTGGCTCTGGAATGCCAGAACTACAATCTTTTGATGACATTGCATATATTCGAAAGACCCTAGCCTTAGATAAAACTGAGCAAGAGGCTTTGGAATATTTTATGAAACAAATGAATGATGCACATCATGGTGGCTGGACAACAAAAATGGATTGGATCTTCCACACAATTAAGCAGCATGCATTGAACTGAAATGATAAGTGAGAAACTGAAAGCCCAATATCTGGATTCTACACTGCACTGTTAATAACTGACAGCAGGCAAAGACTGATTGCATAGGAATTGCACAATCCATGAACAGCATTAGAACTTACAGCAAGAAACAGAAGTAAAATACTATATAATTTAAATAATGTAAATGCAAACAGGGTTTGATAGCACTAAACTAGTTCATTTCAAAGTTAAGCTTTAGAATAATGCGCAATTTCATGTTATGCCTTAAGTCCAAAAAAAAAGGTAAACTTTGAAGATTGTTTGTATCTTTTTTTAAAAAACAAAACAAAACAAAACCCCCAAAACAAATAGAAATGATGGAGAAGAAAAAAAGAATGATGTTCTATGTGTCCTGCAAATGTTCTATGTTTTGAAGTGTGGATACAACAAAGGCTGTTACTGCATTAGGTCTAAGTAAATGAGTTTATGTTAAATTACATAAGATTGGACAAGAATGAAATTTTTAATTTTCCCATTGCTGTTCAATTTACAGTTTGAAGTGGGTTTTTTGACTCCTTGTTTAATGAAGAAAAATGCTTGGGGTGGAAGGGGGACTCTTTGAGATTTCACCAGAGACTTTCTTTTTAATAAATCAAATCTTTTGATTGTATGGTCTTACCTGCAAATTTTAGAAGCAGTCACAAATGAGACCTGTTATAACATGGTGTTTTTGTTGGATTTTTTGTTGTTGTTGGTTTGTTGCTGTTACTGTTTTCTGACAGTATTGACAAGATCTGACTCTTATTTTCTAGGGAAATTCTGGGCTCCCACAAACTAAAATAATCATCTTAGAAGAAAAGAATGAGCAGGAGTAGTTCTTGTTTCAGAATTGTACAGTATTCACCTTAAATTGATTTTTTTTCTCCTTTTGCAATTGAACTGAATACATTTTTTCATGCATGTTTTCCAGAACATAGAAGTGAGTATTAATGTTATTAAAAAGATTATTTTTTTTATTAAAGGCTATTTATATTATAGAAACTATCATTAATATATATTCTTTATTTACATAATCTGTCCCATAGTCATGCATTGTTTTGCACCCAAATTTTTTGTTTGTAGCAGCATGATTAGCTTTCCTCTTGGTCTATAGATGAGGCTCAAGCACTATCCCAGTATATAACAACTTACAGAAAGCAGATTGAACTTCACCTTCTTTTCCTTTCTTTCTATTTTCACATGATTCCCTTATCTTCCATCCTTTTTTAGTTGGAATGGCTCAATCATGTGAAATTAGTTACCAAATTACACAATTTATACTATCATCCTGACTGCTTAAACCCCTCTACCAAGATTTGCTCATGAATAGTACTTTATAATACTGGAGAATAGAAACCATGAACTTTTTACTTTTTAAAGCTATTTATTCATATTTTAATATTAAAAGTAGGACATTAAATCATTTTCAGATCATGTGTCATTTCCGAAGTAATCAGGTCTCATTCCAACTTCATTAAATCCTATTTGAGCACAGAACACGTTCTTAAGCATTTTGAAAAATGTTCACCCAAGATGTAGAAGCTAATGCTAGTCATCATTCTAGGATCTGATATTTTATTCATTATTTTAAATGAATGACTAATATTTTAAGAAGTAGCTTTAGCAAATTCCCAGGTGCCACACCAAAAAAGAATAAAGTGCAATAATTTATTGACAGTTTTCTAGATTAGGCATATTATTGGAGAACAACCTTATAAAGAGTGCACATTGTATAATCTAGTAAAACAGCATCACTTTAAAAATACTCATCTATGAAATCAGATACCTTTAGAAGTCTTGAATAGTGAACAAGGGACTCTAATGCAAATACTCTTAATATCTGGCTATTTTAGAACCCTTAAAGGGCATAATTAATGAAGATTTAGATACTTCACTAAAGCATGTATATAATGCCAACATGAAAAAAAAATTTGAAGATTTGGGGAACTTATTTCTGTAAACTGTCTTGAAATAGTTATGCAGAACTTAATCCCTTGTTTTAAGTTGGAAATCAGATAGATTCTTCTAATAGAGGTTTCATTATTTAAACAATTAACATTTTGTGTTACTTAGATGTATGCAGTATACTAACATCCCAGCCTTTTCTGTATCAGGGATTGATTATAAGAAAACTCAGTACAAATGGTACAAATCTGAAACTTTGATGGTGGAAACTGAAGAATTGACAGAGAACTGTGTTTTACTCGAGTGCCAAAAAAGCCTTGAGCCTCCATGCACGAAATCTGTACAATTTTTGCATTTCTTTCACATTAGTTCAGGTAGTTGCCCACCTTCTATTCGCCCAGGACCTCTTCACCATTAAAACACACAAGCCACATAGCTTATTTCATTGCATACATTTATTTTTAAGTTATTACAACCACATTAATTTGATTTGGAGAAATACAGATAAATTCTATAAAGAATATAGATTAAGTGATCTAAGCAACAAAGGAGGACAGGTATTGTTCAGAAAGGCAAAGACCAAAAATTAAATGGAAAGCTACACGGGATGACTTAAGATCTGTTTCAGGTCTGTGATGATACAGCACTTCCAGGTACTTGAGAATCAGAGGTCAGTTGCTGTAGCTGACCATGTTTATCATCAATCATGATGTAGTTGACTATTGGCTCTACAGTTTCATTACTTGAGAAATATTCCTTCAGTAATTAGTTTGGAGGGAAAAATCATATCTAAAGAAAAAAGCCTAGCTTTAAATACAGTGTAGCAAGAAATAGTCAACTCTTTGAAAATCACACTTAAATTTTTACCATATTCTCAACTATATGAAAACATTCATTTTGAATATTTTTAGACTGCTGTTAATTTGAAATCTGTTAATATTATTGTGGAATTTGGGTTTTTTGTTTTTTTTTAAAAAAAGAAATGTTTCTATTTGGATTTTTTAAAAGAAGAATGGAATTTGGTTGCTATTTTATGATAGAACCTAAGCTTTTTCTGGTTCTGAGTGTCCTATGTAAAACTTAGTGTCAGAGTAATTAAGGTTTTCCCTTTATTCTACTTTATATTACAATCTCATTAGAAAATGGGAAACTGGTGGATATATAACGAATTGTAAAATATTTTAATGTGTAACTTTCAACTGTGAAACTATGACTATTGAAATTTTGATGAAAACAGCTGCTGATAAAGTATTTTGTGTAAAGTGTAGTTCTTATTAATCAGGAAATGATGGTTTGATTAGTTGTGTATACCCTCTTGGATTTTATTTTAAATGGATGGATTTTTGCATAGGTAAAACACAGTCCATCTGTGTTCTTTTTCCATCAAAATCTGACTGATACGTCATTATTAAAAAAAATTGTGAGCAGCCTGTCTTAAAGGCATGATGGAAATTTCACAGCACATAAACTTGGATTTGTTTTTTTGCATAATGATTTTGTAAATCCGTTTAATTCATATTTTGATCAATAGCCCCTGCTTGCCAACTCGTGGAAGAAATTTAATTTCTAGCAGTATGTTCAAGCTAATATGTTAACTTTCTCTGAATCTTGTAAGTTCCTTTTCTGTGTCTGCACAAACTACAGACCTGGGCTGGACCCACAAACTTGAAGTCCACCTTAAAAAATTATCTTGATGTCCAAGGTATCACTAAAATAATTCAGTTTTAAAACAGTATATGGTGTTAATAGATGGTGGTGCTTCTATTTAAGACAACTTTCATACTTCAGATGTTTTTGAGTTAAGGGAGTGTGAAGGGAGGGGACAGAACAGGGAGGAGTTGTTTGAATGAATTGCATTCTTCATATCCATCCTTCTCAGATAGGGTATGTCTAAGGGAAGGCTGGAAGTTGTGAATATATATTGCTCATACCATGAGGAAATTAGCTCTTCATCAAGGATGGGCTGTGAAGGCTGAATTATAAAATTCAGCACTGACAGCATCCTCAGAATTCAATAATTCTTGGTGAAAGGATATTACAGCTGGGCTGTTCTTAAAGTACAAACAAAACCATTTTAATTAATACATTAAAATTGTAAATATATCTTACGTGCCATGGTCTGGCAAGGTTTTTTCTTTTGTCATAAAAATTATTTCCACTTTCTGAAAACATTAGCATTTCGCTCAAGGTAAATATGGTCCCAATAAAATTGAATTGGTAACTGTACCTCAGAAGGTTGGGGGGGAAGATAGATGAGTTACAATTCAGTGCTTCAGGCTCTTACATTACAGAAATGTTTCCAAGCACTTATTTTGGATTTGCAAAGTCAAAGTTGGAAGGTCCTGTTTTTAATGGTGCTGGAGACATTATTTTTTTGGCTAAAATTTAATCATTGCTAGAACCCTTTGAAAAAGGCTGTATTATAGTGTGAGGCAGTTCACAGCACTAGGTTTTCAAATTTGGCATTTAAAATCCATTTATTCTCTTTTCTCCATTATTAGTGTGTTTTGTATGTGTGTTTATGCATACATTTCTATTTGTACACATATTGCAAGTTCTAGTCAAGAGGAGTCTTTTATAAAAGATGTAAATGAATATTAAGGTTCTAAAATTCAGAAGAGTTTAGAATTCATCCGGAGTCTCCCAAGTTGGGATGTTAGTCTTTAAATAAATTATTTATTTCATTCAAGTGTTCCACTTGATTAAAGTTTTGCACTTCCTTTTTTATTAGTGCAACACCATTCCTTTCGCTTAGTTTTAGGTGTGTTAATAGTTTAGCCACATTAGTTAGCAGAAAGTGGCAAGTATGAGTCATAAGGATATTTTCTTACTTGTAATTTTTACACAAATACATGTAAGAGTTTTAGTGGGGGAGAGGGAGTAAAATTAGTCCAGTGTATGTATGTATAGTATAGTTCAGTGTAATTGAATTTTCACTGCCAACAGAATCCATCCTTCATGTTGGTAAGTACAGAAAAAGTTTTTAAATACATTTTGTAAGCTAAGTGAAGTCTATCAGTCTGCAGTCTCATTTAATCTGTCACTGCAATAATTTTGTGGCAAAACCATATATATTTTTTAGGTATTCTTATTTTTGTTGATCCTTCTAGGTTAGCAAGGAGACAAAAACCCTTCAGTGTTTCACACTAAAATATCTTTAATACAACTTAACTCTTTAATTCTTGTATGAATTTCTAAGTGTGGTCACCATCTATTGATTTCATTTTTAAAAGTTCCTTACCACATTTAATTTATGTTCTCAGAGTAGTTGAAGAAGTTGGCATTTATCAGATTTCCAGGAATTTTTTTGGCTTTGGAGCTCACGTTTTGTATGCAGTTAATGGTTTCAATGATTCAGTTTTCAGACTTAATTTGATTAAATAAAATCCAAAAGAACATACCCTTTGGGACTTAACACCTTCATATCCTGGGGAATGTAATGCTACCGAAAGATTGCTGACACCTCAATTGTTTATGTCAGAAGCTTGAGCAAGCCAGCCTTTTCTTTAGCCCCATTAATTGTAGCAAGTCTATTTCTCTATATTCTGTTCATTCAATGAATTGAAGTCCTGTGGTATAATGCATTAGTTAAGAAAAATAATGTTTTTGATATCCTCTTTATGATGGCCCAAAAAGTATTTGACACAGCAAGATGCATGTGTTACTATATTGAGAATATAGAATAATAGCACTAAATTTAAGACCTCTTCCCAGTCTTGCTCTTCCTAGCAAGAAGTTTGGCCTGTGACTGCACTTATTGTTTGTTTGTGCTCATTAGAACCTGTCAATGTCTGCTTTTCTTTAACTTTGCAGTCTGTAACATCACGCTGTTTATTAAAAAAAAAAAAAATTACCTTGACTTGTGTCCAAACTTAGTGTATTATGTAAAGAAAAAGCTGTGATAATTCTGTCTTTCCATTTATCAAGAAGCAAACTAGTATTGCAAATAATCAAAATTTAGCTGGATTTGTGTTCTTTTCAAAAATGACTAAGAATACTTGTTTGAAAACCTAAAACAATTGTGCCTTAAAAGCCAGTTTTTCTGCCCTGGTAAAGTGATGAATATTAAAGGAATGTGTGTTTAGATACTAACTTTATTTAAGCATAAAGAATTATATACTTGTATTTTACATAGGCATATATATACATATATATATGTATGTATGTATAAACATTTGTATATGTGCATATAAGTATATGATCTTTTTTCAAGTCATTCGGCGGCCAGAGCCTAAAAATGAAGTTAGGCTAGAAGCAAACTAATCTTGCTTTCAGTTACCATTAAACATTGCTAAAGGTAAGTCTGGACCTTTCTTTGACCACTAATGCACATCAGTTTTGATATTTAGTAATTTTAAGCATTTAAACATATCATTGATTAAATTCTATTGATATGCCAAATTATTTGAACTTTAAATTGACATCGTTCCCTCAATATAATTTCTTTCCTGAGGTGAACCAAGTAGCCACTATCTGAATGGAAAACTGAAAGTAATTGCAGCATATACTTTAGCTTGCATTTGTTAGAAGAAAAATCATATTGCTAAGATGTACCAGAAATAGAATAGAGATGTGCCTTTAAGAAAACTGCAGGATCTCCATTTGCAGAATGATTTAAAATGTACATGTATGCATGTATTTTATTACAGGAAAATCTCTAGCATACAAAATAATTTACTACAACATTTGAACAGCAAATTCTGAGCCATAAATGTGTATCACATTTAGCCGAAAGAATGAAGGAATGAGCCGAGCGAGTCCACTCTTCAGCACCCTACCCCAATCTCCCTACCTGCTATGCTATGAAAAGTTTCAAAGCTGACTATTGCAGCTCTGCACAAAATTTTTTATATTTTAGCTACTAGCATTTTTGAGCACCTCTACTAGATACCAGAAACTAATCTAAGTGTTTCATTTACCCCACCTTGTGCTTTAAAATAATGAAAGAAGAGACTATCCGTCTGGTATAGATAAGAAAAGAGAGGTTTTGACAAGTTAGTTGATCTAAAAGCTTGTAATTATGGCCTGCAAATTAAAATTAATCTACTCTGAGATGTGTTCTTTGCACATTAGAAAGAGAATGGAAGACCAAGATTGTTGATAACTGGTCGGTATTATTCTACTTAATATTCAATTGACTAATTTGTGGCTTGAAATTAATTACTAAAAGACATTAATCTGACTTAGAATCAAAGCTTGTCATTTGATTATATCTACACGTAAACTACTTCAAAAGTCATTCTACTGTCCAAGTCTTTTTGTTTCTGTTTTTTGGTACTAGAGATTGAACCCAGGGCTGTCATGCTGAGCTACATCCCCAGCCCACCTGCATGTACTGATTTACTCCTTTTGAGATAAGGTCTTGCTAAGTTGCCCAGACTTGACTCAAACTTGTGATTCTCCTACCTTCAGCTCCCAGAGTGCTGGGATTCTACACATGCACCACTCTGTCCAGGTTTTTAATGAAAATGTAGACACTAAGGTATACTGGAAAAAAAAGAATAAACTGTTCTCAATTCATATTTTCAGCTTAACTAATCTGAAAAGTACTTGTTGGGTCTTGTAACACCATCATTTAATAACCATGGTTGATTCATTCATTAAAGCACAATTTTTGACTGTCCATTGGACTTTTCTACAATGTAGACTTTCTGAAGTACATGTTGAAATCCAGTATAGCTTTTTCTTACTTTGCATTTCTAGTCAGTGCTCCTACTCCTACCAGAATGTACACTGAATGAAGTGAGCTTATGAAAAAGCATAATGAGAAAAATATTGAAAGAAAAACGACATGACCTATGGCAAGGCAAAGTACATTATGAATTTACTGAATTTTCTAGGCAACAGCTTTCCTCTTACCGTGAATGGTGAAGAAAGAACAAAGTAAGAAATGTGGTAGGTCCACATTTTCTTAAATGTTCTGATTGTTACGTTCTTGTAATGAACTGTTCTTCACTGAGGATTTGCTTCATGAGAATGTTTTCATGTGCCCTCCACTGCCTAGCGTTAGGCTAACAGGTGAGTGCTCAACAGATTAGCTGCCTTCATCATTCGTTTACATACTGACAGATTCCAGCTAGAGCTGAAATTAGAGCAATAACTACCTTGAACTCATCTGACCTGTGGAGTCGCTCATATGGAAAGAGATTTACTGTAGAAAAGAGAGTGCATGAATTTGTACGTATTTATAGACTAGAGAAAGAGCCTTTTAAAAAACCTCTCCCACATGAAAATACAACTTTAACCTTTATGTGGCTAGTTTGCAAGCAGGCATAATTAGGTCTTCCACTGCAGAAATTACAGTGTCTGGGGTCAACACTTTAATTAGGACATTATCTTAAGATTTCTCTCTTTCTTCCTTTGCTCCTGTTCCTACTCCACAGTTTGTATGGATGCTGTCCTATGGAGGGTACTTTGCCACCCACTTCATCTCTGACTGGTGCTGTATTTTTCACAGAGTAAGGACAAGTGCTGTGTTAATCTCACCATACCAACAATCAGGGCACCACCTAGCAGAGTCAGTGAAGGCCAAAATAAACAGTGGAAGATAACCATTTGATCATTTTTTTTAATAAGAATGACATCTTCAGATTGGCTGTCTGGACTATAGAAGCATGAGAAAGAGGTTCCATTTTTGTGATCGAAGAATTCCTTTATGTCCAGAACACTGTTGAGTAAATCATTCCTATCTCGGTGGCACTTCGGTGTGTAAAAGCACTGGGAATATGGAGGAGGAAAAAGATGAGGGTATTGTCACCAATATCAAGCACTTCACAGTTTTAATTCTGAAATAGCTTCAGTCACAAGCTAGTAGGGGGAAAATGCAGTCTTAGAAGGTCGAATATCATATAACTTATGAGAAAGATTGGCAGGGGGTATAGAGTTAAGTGGCCACTTCTAGGTACTAAGATAAAAGCTTGAGATTTATTACCATTTCCATTAAGCACTTGGGATACAGTGTTAAAGTGCTGCAGAAATGTTGGCGAGCTTAAACGTCATTGCTTCCAAAACAAAACAAATCATACTGAAATTAGAAGACACCAAAGTGCAATATCATCTAATACAACTTTTATAGTTAACTATAAATCCTACCAGTTGTATACCTTTATCAAAATACAATAATTATTTAAAAACAAAATTGCTTGGCTGAAGATAGACTGTTGAGTATATTTTTTAACGTGTTTGATATGCTAGAGAGTGGAACCTCTGAAAGTAAGACTGCACACTAATAGCTCTGCTCATCCCCTGAACCTACAAATTTCACACACCAGATCATAAAACTAGAGTAATGCCTTTTGTTCCAGTGTAGCCCAGTCCTCCCCCAACAGTGCTTTTACATATTTTTTGTCATGACTTAACCACTATAAAAATATTCACTAAAAGAAAACATTGGTCCTTACAGATGTCCTTGAGTTGTGTACCCTGTTGGGGACAGTCAGCCATGGAAGTGTTGTTGCAGTGAAAACTTTTAGTTACACGAACTTAAATTACCTTGGAATTTAACTGGACAGCCTCTTCATTATAGTGCAGAAGAGCTTTCTGACCTGAGTGAGTGAGGTTCACAAACACCTGAAGACACGGATACTTCCCCTGACCTCGGCAATCCACGCCACAAGTGAAAGCACAGTCCAGCCAGTCATCCAGGATATGTGTGTGGATGGTTGTGCAGTTCGATTCTTCTCTCTGTGTGCTACAATATGGAAAAATACATATTCTTGAACTACTAGAGAATTGAGTTCTACCGTCCTAATGTTGTAGCACAAGGCATTTGTCTGTTTTGAGGTATTGATGTGGAACCATTAAGAGGAATTACATAATGATCAGGGAGTATGGAGGACACAGAAATGGGGTAAACAGCAGTAAGTCGCTGTGTCCTGTCTCAATTCTGATTCTGCCAGTGTATTTCTCACTGTACCAACCCTAAGATTCCCTCATATCCATGGTATTCAACTTTTAGAACTATCCGAAGGAGTTTGCTAGGAAAACTTGTTAAATGTGATCCCAAAACTTCACTTGCAGAGATTCTGGCTCAGTGGGTAAGTTGAGGCCCAAAAATCTGTATTTAGTAGTATTTAAGATGCAAATATTTGGAGAAACACCTCAAGTGATGTTACCCTAAGTATTGTATCACTAAGATTCACACTTGGAAGTCTTACCACTTCATGTTTCATCACTTCAAGATGCAACTTATCCTTTGGAAGGAGTCATTACAGCCTACAAGAGTACTAGTAACAAGTACAATTCTGTATACACACTCTACTCCCCAAAAGTCAAATGCAAGCACTTGGTAAATCTCTATTAGAATACTTCCCATATTTTTACTACCTGTAAATTCCTTAAAATCAGGAGCTACATCCTGTTCATTTTTATGTTCCTCAAAACATAGGCACAACTCCGTAAGTGTTATAGTAGATTAAACTTTACTTAAAAAAAGAATTATTTGAGAATTTGTACATACACTACAAATACAGGATGTACATAGAAATGGTAGACAAAGTTCTTGCCATGAAAATTGTGTGGCAGTATTGAGAAAGGACCTGTGCATATGAAATAATTAGAAAACAAGTCCAGGATAAAGTAAGTGAAGGTGAGAGGAAGTCCTGAGATCAAATTTTCAAGACCCAGCTCCTCCTGTCACTCACACTGTCATCTTGGTGGGTCTGTGTTTGTTTCCTCTTGCCTAAAGAAGTTTGATTAGCAAGCTTTAAAGTCAGAATCTTGAAAAGCATTTTGAGATAGGTTCATACCCTGGTCTCATTAATATCATTGACTCAAGTTTATTAATAAATAATGATTTTTATTTATTAATAAATGAGGCCACTATGCATTTTAACCTGACTTCAAGATCTAGGACATAAACATGGCTGGGGCTGGAGCTCAGGAGATGCGATGATGGGAGCAGAGTGCTGTGGTGCAAAGCTGTGAGAGAGACAGCCTGACATTGCTGGCTTCAGAGATGATGACCTCAGCCCACAGGACCAAGGTACATGGGCTGCCTCTGACATCTAGAAACGGAGAGGAAACATACTCTCCCAGAAATTCTTCCAAGAAACATTTCTCCTCTAGAAAGAAAGGCCTCTAGGAAATTCCCCTGGGATCCTAACAGTGGTGCTGTGTGCTGCACAACATGGTGACCTCTTCATTGTTTTCCCCCATACTGGTAACCCAGGAATAGCAGGAAGTGAATCTGAAAAATAAAAAATCTGGGTATGATTGGGACATCCCTATAATCCCAGCACTCGGGAGTCTGAGGCAAGAAGATCATTCTGAGTTTTAGACAGGCCTAGGCTATATAGATCAAAGCCAGCCGAATGACATAGTTAGATCCTGTCTCAAAAATGAATTAAGTGAAAAATAGCAAAAAGACCACTCACTTCATTTTTATGACCCTTTTCCCTGGGAAACTGACATCTCAAAGGGAGAATTTATATGCTAAATGGTTATCTAATTTATGGGCTATGTGTTGAGATGGATGTGGATTATGAGATTAGAAAACAAGGTAGTAAAGGAGTATCTTCCACTTTCTTACCGCTTTATTCTCCATCTCAAGCTGCTTCCCATCATGGACAGAGGAACAGACAATTGCATCTCCCTATCCTAGATCACTGTCAGGAGAGCCGACCCTGGAGAAACCAAAGGGGGCCTCCCCTCCTTTATCAGAGGACCTAGGGTGGATCCAGATTGGAGGCTTTGGATCTTGTGTCCCTGTTTCTTACCTGAGCATGAAAGGCTTTAGCATCTTTGTTCCAAGCAAAAAGAACATTAGTACTGAGAAACCCATCATCGCAAACCCCAGTAGCATGGCTCTGTCCTCTCCTGCACTGGATGGCAACTTCTTGTGCACATCTGGTAGATCTCCATTGCTGTAGTCTCTATGCCTCTTCTTCCCAGGGATAGAAAAGGCTGTCCTAGGGAAGTGGGGGAGATGCCACCATGAGCTCACAAAGAAGTGGTCAAGCATGGTGCTACTTGCCTATAATCCCAGCCATCTGGAAGGCTGAGACAGAAGGATCCAAGTTCAAAGCCAGCCTAAATAACATAACAAGACTCAAAAAATGAAAAACTGGGGATGTAGCTCAGTGTGAGGCCTTGGGTTCTTTCCCCAGTACCCACAAAAAATAAAAGTAGCAAGATTTATCAACACAAGGAATTGAGGAATAGTCACGTTTACTGTCCTGAAGGTGGTGAACAAATTCAATGCAACACATCAAGATCTCACCTGCAGAACCTGATGAAAACTCTAAGTTAAAATACTGCGTTCTCAAATACTTTTAAAAAACAGTGTAACATGACTAAGGAATGTTGCCTACTGGAAGTCTTTAGAAATCTGTTTAATCAAAAACCAGGAAAAAAAATACCTATAAGTAGCTTTCATTTCTTTTATGTAAATAAGTATTAAAAACTGATCTTCCAGGGATATTGTACTTCCTTTCTGAAAATATTTTCTACCTTGTCCTATGAATTCCATCTGGAAAAAAATGAAAAAATGTCACATTTGGGGTGAACACATCCTGAGCTAGGAAGATCAGTCTTGTTCTTCCACACCCACCACCAAGGCAGATGTCCACCTCGGGCTTTCTGACCCCACATCCAGGCTGCCCACATCGATAGAGATTTCAATGCTGTCTTCTCTCCCCTCACCCACTTCGCCTCCCTGTCCCCTTGTGCTCTACGTGAATATCCCTGCATTTCTTCTCTCCTCTCTGCTCTGCCTGAAAACCCTCTCCAGCACAGGTTCTTTCACCGAGGGTGTCTAGAGCAATGCATAGGTCAGAGTGGTGGCCCAGAGACAGTGCCCAGCCAGTGGATGGATTTTGCTGAACTTAGTAGTGAGATTATTGCTTTCAAATCATGACATTTCTCCTGAAAATGCTGATTTTCTAACTTTTAAAAAAATTCTTAAATCCACATTCCAGCAGCTGAACTGCCGACCAAGTCAAGCAGTGTCTACCCCCCTGCATGGGTCACGTCCTTCAGTTTGCCACAGCCCTACCACTTCGTGTGGCCGGTGCCACCGATTGGGTGTTCCCTGCGCCCTGCAGTGTTTTAAAGGCTTTATAAAGTCATGAGCCAAGCAAGTTTGGGACATTCTAATCACCTTGGACATTGTACTCACCCCTGTCATCTCACCCTCAGAGAATGGACACAGAAAATAAAATTGGTTCCGAAGCATTTTATGACTTATCAGTAAATCGGGTGTTATTAATTAAGGACAGTTTTACCCTTAAAGTAAGGTGTGAACATTTTCTGTAATCTCCAGTTCCCAACATCCCCCATTTTCACTCATGCTCTGACACTCTAAAGGTAAAAACATAGGCTCTATCAAGTCACCTATAAAACTTAATAAATTTTGAAGCCAAGAAAAAAGAAAAGTATCATGGGAATTGGTAGTTGTTGCTGTCTTTTCTCAAAGCTTGTTTCATACTTTATACCGCACCGTTCCCCTTTCCTCTCTCTCCTACAGCATCTCCAGGCTCTGAAGAATTTAAGACATACGTGGTGAAGCAGGGTGCCACAGGAGCTGCAGGACTTGAAGTTCTGGTCTGGGAAATTCTAGTCACCTTGGACATTGTGCTCATCCCCTGTCATCTCACCCTCAGAGAATGGACACAGAAAATAAAATTTGTTCCAGAGTATTTTATGACTTATCAGTAAATCGGGTGTGTTAATTAAGGACAGTTTTACCCTTAGAGTAAGGTTTGGACATTTTCTGTAATCTCCAGTTCCCAACATCCTCCATTTTCCCTCATGCTGTGACACTGGGCCTCTGTTGATCTGCCTTGTAAGGCATCCTGGAGGCTCACTGTAATGTACCCTTAGAGTACATGAGTGGAGAAGCTTTCAATGAGGTCTCTATGGCCTTTCTGATGAGTTCATTAAATATATCAATTATAATGGTATGTTACACAAAACTGGCACAACCTGTTGGATTCTGATCTAATTTAGGAATAAGAACTGGCAGAACCCTAGACCAGACTTCCTGTTTCTATTATTTCTGTCCACTTTGTTCTAAGGCTTTATGAAAATTGATGTGGTGGTGTGCACCTGTAATCCCAGCACTTGAAAGGCTGAGGCAGGAAGATTACAAATTTAAGGCCAGCCTGAGCTATGCTGGGAGTCCAAGCCCAATCCTGGGATACATAACAAGACCCTGTCTAAAAGAGGAAGGGGAAACAGGTTCATGTTTGGGGGAAGGAAAATAATCATTAAAAATTAACACAAATTTTTACTATCGTGTAAGTAATAGGGTTCTGTTTCAGCAGTGTGGTGGTTCAGATACCCACTGATACCTGAAAAATCTGCCTAAAACTGAAGGAGTTCAGAACACTCAAAAGGACAAAAAGAACATGAAAATACCAACCCAAAGAGGAAAGTGGACAGAGCCAAAGTTTTACCTTGAAGATATTTGCAGAGCTTCCCTCTGAAAGTTCGTGTGGTCATAGGGGTAGGAGATAATGCCCAGGGCCTGTCCAAGGTATGGAATTTAATACACCGTTCAGCTGGAGTTGGAGCCCCAAAATACCTAAGTCTCAATGTAAGGTTGATGTTGAAATAACATTCATGCACATCTATAAGAGATTGCAAGGAAAATATTTTTCTCAAACCTTAACAATGAGAGAGGAGGCCAGTCGTGGTGCATGCCTATAATCCTAGCACTGGAAGGCTGAGGCTGGAAGATCACTGCGAGTTCAGTGCCAGCCTAGGCTACAAAGTGAGTTCAAGGCCAGCCTGAACTGCATAGTAAGATCCTGTCTCAAAAAAGACAAAAAAAAAGGGGTGGAGGGGGGAGGTTATAATCTCCCCAGTTTGAAACCCCAGTAAAAGATGATCCTTAGAATTTGCAGTCTGAACTCACTGCCTTGGTAATCCAGAAACCTCAAGTTTAGAGTTAGCTTAAAGTTGTCTTAAGTAAGTAGTGCCCTCCGCCTCCCATTAGAAGTAAATATATACCTTCTCTGGAGACCCACCTCCAGACTAGACCTCAAAAGAACACTATAACTGTCCAAAGAGTACATATTCATGTTCAAAAATCATAAGACATACAAGGAAATAAGGGACTTTGAATATACAAATACAGACAACAGAATCAGATCCACAAAAAATTCAGATACTTGGGAAGAATATGTTTAATACTTTTAATATTTTAAAAATGAAGGATTGAAAATAACAAACAGTAAGGGACAATAAAATATGATCAAGCTAATGTTAAAAATTTAGCTGAACATGGTGGTGCACATCTGTAATCCCAGCACTCAAGAGGCTGAGGCAGGAGTATCACCATGAGTTCAAAGCAGCCTGGGCTACATGGTAAGTTCAAGGGAAGCCTGAACTGCATAGCAAAACTGTGACTCAAAAAAAAATTTTTTTAGAACAAAATAGAATTTCTAGAAATGAAAAAGTAAACTTAGTGGACAGATTTAACAGTCATTTAGATACACTTGAAAATATAATAAACAGCTAGATCTGCAAAATAGCCTAAGTGTAATACTGACAGATTTTTAAATGGAAAATACTAAGCGAGGTTAAGAAACATGAAAGATTGATGGAAGATGTCTAACATGGTATCTTTTCAGAATTCCAAGAAAAAATTTTAGAAGCAATATGACAAAGAGAAAATTAAATTTTAGAACTGATGAAAGACCCATCCACAGATTCCAGAAGCCCCATGGCATAAAATAAAAAGAAATCTACACCTAAACATACCCAGATATATTTCATAGCCAGAAAGACAAAAAAAGAAAAGAAAAGAAAAGAAAACAATAAATTGACTTCAAGAACTGACAAGCTGAACACTTACTTCTGTACAGCAAAACGGAAGTAAGAGCACTGTCATTGTGCCATGAGAAAGTGACCACAGAATTCTGTATCTGTCAAAATTCTCTCAAGCCTAAGTGTGAAATAAAGATTTCACAGACACAAACAGTACCAAGTTTGCCCTCAACAGACCTCAAAGGAAAAGGTCAAATATTTTCTTTTGTCAGACAGAAAACAATCCAGGTGACAGAACTGAGATTTAATCAGAAATGAAGAGGAAATACAGGAGTAAATAGGTAGGGACATTGCCTCTATGAAATAACGGAATTACTCTTAGGATGTTATAATGGTTGGGGGGATTCAAAAAAGATAAATGCATGACAGAAGCACACATTAATGGGATAATAATGCTATGTGTTCTAAATGCTTGGTAATTTCTGTGTGAGAGAGAGAGAAAGACATTTTTTTCACTTTATTTCAAGTCTGCATGCTAAATTTGTGGAGTAGCCTTTAAAAGTAGAAATAAGTGATGTAACTTCTAAACTCACAGAAAAATAATTAAAGGGGGAAAATTCATATGAAAGAAAAGAACTCAAAAAACAGGACAGATATCACAAAATCACATGATAGAATAATGTTACTCTATCAATATATTAGAAATTACAATAAATCTAAATAGATGGAATGAACCAGTTAAAACACAAAGATTGTCTGACTAGATTTAAATATATATTTGTATTGTTACAAAAGATCCATCTAAAACACACAGTTAAAGAGTATATAAGGAAAAGTATAACAAATCAATCTGATATGAAACTTAAAAAGCTTTTTAGGAGTAAAACAGTACAATAACATTAATTAAAATTTCAATCCTCCAGGAGATAAAGTAATTCTAATTTGTATAACCCTAAGAGCAGTGCCTCACTGATAGAACTATATGGAGAAATAGACAAGATCTGCCATCAGATTATTAGGTCATTTTATGTGCTCTTAGTAACTGATAGGTCAGCCAGACAAATCATCAAAGAAACAGACCTGAGCAGAGTAATTAATGGGTTTTATTCAAGTGATAAACTATTGCCTCCCACCAGAATACATATTCTTCTCAAAAATGGAACATTATTAATACCTGACCTCATTAATACATTATTAATACCTGTCACATTATTAATATGACAAATTTAGCCATAAAGCCATAAACAAACATTATTAATACCTGTCCATTATTAATATGACAAATTTAGCCATAAAGCCACAAGCAAATATGCAAGGATTCATGAAAGTAATTTATGTTCACTGCATGAACCTTGGTAAACACAGAAGAGTCTAAGGAAGAGAACCAAAAGTTTCCCACAATTCTACCACTTCAAGGTTATTACTGTTCATTGTTCCCTTGCTGGGTTATTTTCTCTCTGTCTGTTCTTGTCTCTCTGTCTCTGTCTCTGACTCTGTCTCTCCCTCTCTAACTTGAGGTGACCTTCCTGCCTCAGTCTCCTGAGTGCTGGGATTACAGGCGTGCGCCACCACACCCGGCTTTCATCTCCACTTCTGACCAAGGTGTTATTTGGAGACATATCCCTAGCAAGGCAGTATGCAACCTTGACGACTTCACTGCAGAGAGGACTGATTTTACCACCAGACCTGAGCAAAACACAGTGCTACAGGCACACACTGGCTCAGCCTGGGGCGAACGCAGTTACGAGAGTTTGAACACACTCATCTGGGTGTGACCCACCAGGAGCCAGCAGCTTTCCTCTGACACTGAAACTGGTGCAAGGAAACAAGCTGTGGCCCATCACAGCTTCGTCATTCATCTGACACTCAGTTCAGATATGTGCGTGACTCCTCAGCACGGTGCACATGAACTTACTGTTTCCCTGTCATTTGTTTTTGTTGCAGAGAAGATTGGGGCAATCATTTTTACCTTTCTATTTTTTAATTTTACCAAAAACTTTAACGACTTCTTTTTATTTAATGACTTCTTTCGAAACGGCGTGGTTTAGCAAGAGGAGACAGAGATTCCCCCCCATTGTGCATTTCAGAAATGAAAATGAGATTCTACATTGCTTTGGCAATGAACAGCTGCCCTGATATCTGATTCATTATGATGTGAATGGGGCATTAAAGCTTGTTTGTGCCATGTCTGCCATTTGATCTCCTGCCATACTGTGATTCACTGTAATTGTCTGTTCATAAAAGCGTTAGTTCATTTCTAGGAGAGAAGAATCTCTTTCTCTTCTCTGTAATGTGTCTCTTCCTTCCTGAATCCAAACCCCTGCATCTCACTCTCCTCCTGTGTCTTACATAGCTGTAAGTGTAAGGACAATGGAGGTGCATAAACATCGTGACCATTATAATCTTCAGCGTCTTCACTTCCTCTGCTCCTAACTCCACTTGGGTCACTAAAGTATCCAGTTTCCACATAGTGAGCAAACATGGCTGCAAAATGCACCACAGGTCAAGAATATGCCAGCGGGCCTCCCTTCCTCAGGCATCGCTCTTCTCTCGGCTTTAGTGTCCACTTCTGTGGCCTCAGTACCTCAACCCCAGGCAGGCAGCCGGGGCACCACTGCACTAAAAACATCACATCTCTTTTGCTCTGCATTCCCCTAAGGGATAAAGGAGTCCTAAAGATAATCTTACTCCCGCCTTTAAAGGGCACAAGTGGCTGGTTACTAGCAATAGCTGAAATGTGCACAGAACAGAATGATCTTCTTAAAAGTGCCTGGAGACTCTTTCTACTTCCACTTCACAGGTAGGAAAAAGATGAGGCACAGATAGGTTAAGTGACTTGCCCAGGGTCATATAGTTAGTTAAATGGTAGAGCTGGGATTTGAATGCAGAACTGTGACTTCAACATTCTGTAAAGGAATCGAATGCTAGTGTAATTTCCTCATTTATTCAACTGAGATATATAAACTGAGCACCAACTATGTGCTGGACCACACTAGTGCTGGGACCCAGAACTTGTAACCTAGAGAAAGAATTCAGTAAAAAAGCATGTAGTACGGTGAGGTCAGAGCTGCTGGGGAAGCCTCGGCGTACCCTGGGAGACAGGCCGGTCGGCATTCTCAGAGCACAGAAACAACTCAGCCCCCACTCTTATTACCGCCCCCATCCAACCACTTGTTCAGCAAGATGCCTACTACAGACCACGAGAGTGTTGGTGACTTACCTCCCCTGGCACCTGCGGCTGCCCTGGAGTGTAATTTGAACTGGGATGCTGAAGGGCTGCATGAGACCAAGGCTGGGCAAAAGGGGCTCCTTTCACCTGCGTCACACCCCTGCAGGGCATTGGAGGGGGAAGCTTAAGCATCAACACAAGTGGCATCCCAGAGGGAGCCCCCAGCCCGCAGCACAGTGACGCCCATCACAAACACTGGCATATCCAGAACTAGTAGCCTGCTAGAACCTTCCTAGAGGTGGGAACTCGGGGCAGCCTGGCCCAGGTGGCTCTGGAGATAGGTTCCTGGCCAAGTGGATCAGCCTGTTGCAAAGGCTCAAGAACTGGGTGGTTTTCTGGAACCAAAGCTTCTCCCCTATGGTTGTCCTGTGCCTGCCACCAACTTATCACCTATTTCCACTTCAGCAAGCAGGTGCATCGTCATAGAGACCTAACCGCTGTGGAAAGTTCTGAGACTCAAGGGGCCCTCTGTAATTGGTGAGGGACATACTCTGGACAAGTTATTACAAGAAGAGGAAATGTTTTTCCCAGGCCACATTTCCTTTTTCACAAATTGTTGGAATGCAATTGTAAAGAACAGCTTTCTCTTGTAAGTTGTATGTTCTAATTAACATTAACTTTTGTATGTGATTTCCCAGATTTTCAAGGTTTAAAGGGCAATAAATAACACCATTAAAATTATCTCAAAGTATTTTTTAAATGTATCAAATGTAATTTTGATAACTTGGCATTTGGAGATCTCTACAGCTAAATTGCGAACATTAATTACCACAATACAATATCGTAGTTTATGAGATGAATATGGTAGAATGCCAATAAATTTTGTTGTGTTTTTAATTGAGGCAAAGCTACCTTACCATTTTCCAAAATGCTGGAGTGAACAAGAATGTAAGCATAATCTCATCTATCAGTACTGTGCAGCTATATAAACTGTTACTTGTAGTCATTTTAAAATCATTTAATAAAAATATATATTTGTACATATCTGATTTGCATTATTATTCAGTTAGAATTATGGGCTCAATCATGTGTAAAATATTTGTTTTTAGTGAACTGAAGCAATTTATGATAAAAACTGGTGATGCTCAGTATTTTTTCTTTCTGCTTCCTACTTCCACCTTAACCTTATTTTAAAAAAAGGTTAATTTTTCCTTCTTAGATTTATCTGGGCTAATAAATTACTTCTGCATCTTGGAATTTAACTCTCTTTGAAGAAGTAAAAGATTTGCTGATACTTTTATGTTTTGATTCAGCCTCAGAAATATGGTAATTTTTGCAGCCCATGAGACTTTTGGGAAGTTTTCCCAGGCTGGTCTCGAATTCTGGCTCTAGCCATCCATCCTCATCTCAGCCTCCAAGTAGCTGAGAAACCTCTCATGCACCACCAATCCGGGAGACCCTATCTACACCCAGAACTTCCATCTGCCTTTACATGACCCCCCAGTCATTCACAGCTTATCATTCTTATTCCCTTTAAGAGAAAACACTCATGCATAATCTTTAAAACTTCATCTTTAAATTGAGTGAAGAGAGAAAGTAGATCTTTCTAATTACTTTTAGTCCTGCTTCTGTAGTTTGGGTAAGATCTGACAGTTTTATTTTGGTTCCTTAGCAAGTGTGGGCCTGCTTATGTCTGGGGTGGAGCTGTCACGGTCAGCCATCTGAGGCTGTGCTCAGATCTAGCTGGTGCTTTGGTTCTTTTTTCTTTTTTCTTTTTTTTTTTTCTTTTTTCTTTTTTTTTTTTTTTTTTTTTTTTTTTTTTTTTTTTTTTTTTTTTTTTTTTTTTTTTTTTTTTTTTTTTTTTTTTTTTTTTGGTTTGTTTGTTTTTTGGTTTTTGTTTTTGTGTTTTGAGACAGAGTCTCACTATGTAATTGAAGCTGGTCCTGAACTCACTATGTAGCCCAGGCTGGCCTAGAACTCACAGCACTCCTCCTGCCTCAGCCTCCCAAATTCTGAGATTACAAGCATGCTCCATCACGCCCAGCTTTCTTTTCCCTTTTAAATAGAACCAAGCTGGTAAGTGAGAAAAGTATTGTCACGTTTTTCCCTTTGGTATCACTGAAGCCTGCTGGTAACTGGCTGGGCTTTCTGTTCACTAATAGCACACCCGTTCCTTCCCCTCATCACAGATACTCCATTCTGAGCTGCCTATTCACTGTGTTTCAAGAAGAACCCAGAGTTGGTAGGCATGAGTTGCAGTCCCACTGTGTCCATTTGGGGACTCAGGCCAGGCTGAACCAGAAGCAGTGTGGGGATGAGAGATGCCAGGTATTGTACATCAGGACCTCTGGATCCCAAGACCTTTCCTGATATCCTGGCTCATTCCTTCCTCTGAGTTAGTCACTTCCTGGAGATCACTTCCTGCTCCATAAAACAGTAACTGCCAAGTGTGGTGGCACACACCTGTAATCCCAGCACTCATGAGGCTGAGGCAGGAGGATCTGTTTGAGTTCAAGACCAGCCTGGACTACACAGTGAGTTCAAGGCCAGCCTGAACTACATCACTAGACCTTTTCTCAAAAAGGAAAAATAATAATAATAAATAAAACCATACCTGTGAATCACCTGTCAACCCACCATGTGTTGGGTCCCCTCCTTGTTAGTCCAGACTATGGGTACTGGGTTCAAATGCTATCTTTGTAGCTTTAAGTAACCATTTAAAAATTCCCTGCCCTGGTTGTCCTCAGTAACAAAAAGAGTAAATAAAAACTCAGTGTGAGCTGCATGAGTATGTAAGGCTCAGTGTCCACAAACTGCTATGAGATCTATATTTGAAAGAGGCTGTTATTGCAAAATGCTGGCATTGTGGATTCCTGGTTCTACAGACCCCATCGTTTCTTTTGCATTTAATAGATGATTTACTCCAAGGAGGAAAGGAATTTTCTCTCCTTTTCACCATGTTAAAGAAACTACTTCCTCATTCTTTTTCTGTTCTCTCATTACAACTAAGAAGTCTCCTATTCTACTATTACAACTAAGGAGGATGCTTTTGTGGCTGGTGGGCTCTATGCTCATGAAAACTGTACCTGTTTTCCCAAGTTTAGAGATGAACAGATCATTCCCAACAACCCAAAAAGTGTACAATGGCTTATATTGCTTGTGTATCTGTGTTGTAGGGGAATAAACCCCTAACTAAACAATCATCTAGGACAGGGCATTTTTGCTGATACAAACAATTTAAATGGTCAAAAGTAAAGGCATACCTGATCTTATATTCTCTGTGCAAGAAAACAGCAAGGAAATCTGGTCCATGCCACACACTGCAGGAATCTTACACAGGGCCTCGCTTTTCTTTCACCCTCGGCATTATTTCCAGCCATCTTTGCTAATTAAATGGACACTCGATCCTATGAACTAGACGTTTGTCTGAAAAAGCAGCATCACTTCCCTGCAGATGTTTTTCCTTGTCTGAATAATACCATTGTACTGGCTAACATTTACTGAGTACTTAGTAAAAACCATGGTTTTTACTAAGTACTCAGTAAATGGAAATACACATCCATTAATTTATTCATATGATTTTTCTTTTTGAGGCAGGGTTTCATTATGTAGTCCAGGTCCGAACTCACTATGTAACCCAGGCTGCCCTTGAACTCATGGTGATCCTCCTGACTCAGCCACCCAGGTGCTAGAATTACAGGAACACACCACCACACCCTGCTTCTATCATGGGGTGTTTTGAAGAGCAGAAAGCTCAACTGACTCACAAGAACAACAATACTGGGCCTATCTTGGCATGCAGACAAAGCAATGGATAATTGAAACAGAAACTAATAAAACGAGAGCTGAAATTGTTAAACAGTTTAGCAGCCCTCAACGGATGGGCTTGTTTAAAATCCACTGTGACAAAATCTTCACCAGGAAGCACTGGGTGCAGATATAATATTGTAAGTCAACATAATTGTTCACTACATAAATGGTACTCAAATTCAAGTGGGATTTTCTATTTAAAAAGAAAAAAAAAAGATTCCCAATCCCTGTCTCTACCGATTTTGATAAAATAATTTGAATACAGAGCCCAAGAACCTGCTTGTTAAATGCCCTTCGTACAGGTGGTCCTATATTCACACCTCAGGAAACACTACGTCACACTCTGCATTAAATAAGCCTTGGAGACTGGGCCTTGGGGACACAAACACCTTTCTGGCCCCAGACCTGGCTGCCTCCTTGGCACTCAGCTCATTCCTGCAGGCAGTATGGCAGTTGGAGCAGGCGACCACATGCCTGCAAGAGCTACCTGTAAGATCCAGTAGTAGACAAAGCCATAAATCTGCGTGAGGAATAGGTATCTTCTCTCCTGGAGTTACGGTGATGACAGGACACCCCCTCAGCGGCTGGCGGGTGTTCTTGTCTAAAAAGGAAAGAAGAGAATCCAACCACTGCAACCTCTGCCTGTGTGTAGGTATTGCGCTCAGCACTCCGTGCCCAGTGCTCCATGCTCAGTGCTCTGGGAACAGTTTACCCTGGTCACTGGCCCTCTTTCCATGCAAAAATAATGATCATCATACAGAACAAATATTCCTTAAAACATGTTTAGGATGTTGAATTTTGTCAAGTGTTCTTTTTTGCATCTGTTTAGATGATGGTGCGTTTTTATTCTTTATGTGGAATATCACATTAATGAATTTGGGAGTTCAGAACTATCCTTGCATCCCAGAGTCACTGTGTTTGATAGTTTTAACACACTGTTAAATATCCTTTGTTAGTATTTTGCTGAAGTTTTTGGTAGATTTGATCTGACTTGATTTGGTTTGGTTTGGTTTGGTGTGGTTTGATTTGGTTTTAGCTATTTTGCAGTCCTGGGAATTGGATCCAGGGGCTTCCCCGAGCTGTATCCCCAGCCCTCTTTGATTGTGAGGCAGGTTCTTGCTAAGCAGCTGAGTACACCCGGCTAAGGGCACTGACATAGTTTTTACTGTTTTGCTTTTTTGTGTCTTTATCCACTTGTAGTATCTTTGTCTGCCCTTGGTATCAGAATGATGCAGGCCTCATAAAATAAATTTAGGGGTGTTCCCTCTTTAGTTTTTTGGAAGATTTTAAGAAGTGTTGGTGTTAATTTTTTAAGTATAATTCATTGTTGCTGTTTTGTTGGTTGGGGTGAAATTGTTATGTTTTGATTTCTTGTTTTCCTTTTGTTTAAAATTTTAAAAAAGGTATAATTCAACAAGGATTCTTGGCCCTTCTTTGTTAGGACTTTTTAGATTATTGCTTCACTCTGCTTATTTGCTATAGGTCTTTTTAGGTTTTCTGTTTCTTCATGATTCAGTCTTGGTAGGGTGTGTATTTCCAGATATTTATTCATTTCTTCTAGGTTATGCAATTTGTTGTCATGTAATTGGTCGTAACAATCTTTTACAATTCTTTATATTTCTTGGCATCATTTGTAATGTCACTCTCATTTTTCGCTCATTTCATTTGAGGCTTTCTCTTTTTCCTTCTAGCTAAGGGTCTGTCTATTTTTAACTTTGCAATAAATAAATAAATAAATAAATAAATAAATAAACAGTTCAGCTGCAGATGTAGCTCAACAGTAGAGCACTTGCCTAACAAATTTGCAGGGCCCTGAGTCTGATCCCACCACCACATAGAAATTTCACTGATGTTTTTCACTGATTTTCTATTTCATTTATTTCTGCTTACAAGATGTCAGTAAACTATATGTGTAGTATAAGGCCACATATGAAAAGCCCACAGCTAGCATCATACAAAGCAGTAAAAATTAAAAATGTTTCCTCTGTCAGGAACAAATCAGTGGTGCCCAATGTTGTCCACTTTTATTTAACACAGATCTGCACGAGAAGAAGCTGCTATCAAAAAAAAACAAAAACAAAAACACACAAAAGGTAACAGGGATTTGCAAGGATGTGGGGAATCTGGAATCCTTATACACTGTCACTGGGGAGGCAAGCAGGCTTAGTCACTACAGAAAACAGCATAGCAACTTATCAAAATATTACAACCAGAGTTATCACACGACCCAGCAGTCTTCCTGCTGGGGATTTTATCCAAAAGAACTGAAATCAAGATTTCAAAAAGGTATTAGCATTCCCACACATATCACAGCCCTGCTCATAATAGCCAAAATGTAAAAACAGTCTAAATGTTTATCAACAGATGGATGGATAAATAAAATGTGGTACCATAAGAAAAATGTGGTCCAGGATTCAATCCTTAGCACTCCTCCCCCAAAAAGTAGAAAGGAAGAAAGGAAAAGAAAAAAGGAAATGTGGCATATACAGACAGTGTAATATTATTCAGCTTAACAAAGGACATTTGGTAATTTGAAACAACATGGCTAAACTAGAAGACATTATGCTGAATGTGATAAGCCAATCACAGTGAGACAACTACCAAATGACTGTACTTATGTGGGGTGTCCAAGACTGTCAAATTCATAGAACCAGAGTAGAATTGTGTTTAGAGGCTAGGGAGAAGAAAAGAGGGAGTACAGTTCAATAAGCATAAATTTTCACCTATATAAAATGAATATCTTCTAGAGATTTACTGTGTATAACATTGTATCTGTACTTAACAATACTGTATTGCACACTTATAAGCTTGTAAAGAGAATAGATCTCAAGTTAAGTATCTTATATGCACATGCACACATACGCTTTAGAAAACACTGGCACTATGGTTTAGATCTAAAATGCCCCCGAAGTGTCATGTGTTCAGAGGTAGGGCTTTCGGATGGTGATTGGGTCATAGGGATACTATACTTATCGTAGATTAATCTATTGATGAGTTCATAGCTGAATCGGTTGTTAGGAGGTGGGGTCCGACTGGAGGACATAAGTCACTTGGCTTGGTGGCCATCTCTCTTTGTCTCTGTCTGTCTCTGTCTCTGTCTCTGTCTCTCTCTCTCTCTCTCTCACTGTCTGTCCTGGCTGCCAAGGGTTGAACACACTTCCTCTATCAGGCTCTTCTCTTTTAGCCCTAGAGCCAGCTGACCATGGACTGAACCCTCCAAAGCCATGAGCCAAAATAAACCTTCGCTCCTTCAAATTGTGTATGTCAGGTATTTTGTCCCACTGACAGGAAAGCTGACAAATACAATCGGTCTGCATTATACATAAACTTAGGAAAAGTTTAGATTTCAAGTGCCTTGCCCCCCCACACACACACATATACACACACACATTTGGGAAGCACTAATCAATTAATTGAAATTCAAAGTCCCAGATACCTCTCAGATTTGGTTTCCTATCACTTTCTGACATATCAAACTCTTTCTTGTCTTTTACCTTTCGCTATTCCTTCCTTTTCTTCTTCTCCTTTTTTGGATTGATTTGATTTATCCTTGAGACTTTACTGTCACCTGAAACATCTGCCTCCTTGTCTTGTATTGCCCTTGAGACTATCAGCTCCTCAAAGACAAGAACACTATCTGACTTCTCTGGTCATCAGCTCCTAGCACAATGCTTAGAATGAAGTACATGACTTAAAAATGGTTGTTGAATGTATGACTAGTTTTCTTTCCCAATTAAAATTTCATCTCAGAGATGGTATTAGATAGACTGTATCTTTGATGTCAGATCTCTGGCAGCATAGTGAGGCAAGGGATGGACAGAACAAAACCACTAATGAGTTGAAAGTGAATAGAATGAGCCTCAGCTAACCCTTATGTTGGTGTGTCATCAAATCTACACATGAGCAAGACGAAGAAGGAGTCTTCCCAGCACAAACACTTTCATGATAAATGAGGCTGGTCTCACATGAGCTCATGACTATAATGTAGGGTGGATGAATAAAGAGTTGTTCGAGGACTAAACACATCAGAACTATGAATCTAGAGGTATCCTGAGTGACTCAGGACACACAGCTCTTTGGATTTCTATCCTAGTAAACATGAACTTGTGAAAAGGAGGATGGCTCAGATGAGCTTAAGACATGATGTGAAAATGATGGTGTAGGGCCAGGGCTACAGCTCGGTGTCATAGCACTTGCCTGGTTAAGTGTGAGTTCAATTCGCAGTACCCCTCCCCGCAAAAAAAAGATAGAGTGAACTCTTTTTCAGACAACTAGCCAACATTTCAAAGACTTCTTGGATAAATAATTTTTGGATAAATGACTGTCAAATCCATTCATTTTCTTATTGCATCACTAAACTTGACCATTCTGTCTTGCACAACAGACTCAGACATTTAGTTTACTAATGCACTCAACGTGTATATCCCACACAGATAATTATGGATGAACTGTAGCTCTGTATCAGACACCAGAGATCCAAAGACCAAGTTTACAGAATACCTGCTGGCAAAATCTCACAGTCTACTAAGGGAGAGGTAAAATAAGAGAGGTAAAATAACAAAACAAGTGGACAATGCTTTGTGACAAGTGGTAAAAGGCTGAAAGGTGTTACCAGAGCAAGGAAGAAGGGATGCCTGGTACTGCTTTGGGGAATGGGATAAAGGACAGCCTCCGAGGGACACATTCTCTGAACCAATCAGAGAGTTTGCCTGACAGATAGGGCGGGGAGTTCTGGCAGAGGAAGCTGGACAGCTCCCCTGGACAGCCCTCAATTCTGCCCACACAAAAGCTGCCACATTGCCTCCTCTTTGGGTTATACCAGACATTCTATGAGTAGTTTTCTGAGCACATATTATGGCTCCTTTTTAGTCTCTCAAATACAACAGTGAAAATAAACAGGGAGGTTCCAGGAGTTTTCATTCCAGAGAGAAAAGAGAAAAGAAACAGGGACCCAAACAAAATAAATCCAAATACACTAGTGTGTCGAAGGAAGAGAAATGAGGTGATGATGTAGAAAGAAATGGAAAGAAGCAGATGACATTAAGTAGGAATGTGACAGTTAATCTGGGACCGAATGGCAAGAAAAGGTCAACCAAACCAGGGAGCAGAACATTGCCATCTTGGGTGTGGCAAGTGTAGAGGCTCTGAGGTGGGAAAGGTTTTGTGGTCACTAAGTGGAACAAGTAGACCTGATAACACTGGCAGAGCCATGAATTAAGACAAGGGGCATCTACAAGCTTGGAAGGGGCAAGGCCAGTGGTTCCAGCCATGCAGGTCATCTGGCAGCACAGCCCTGTGGGCCATCCAAGCTGTGGCTGATAAGCAGGAGACAGATGAAAAGCTCTTCACTGAGGCGTGTTTGTGCACTTGAGGGAGCCAGGTGGAAGGGATCTGTGTAGGACACTAGCACCCGACCAGCACACTGGTCCTCAGGTGCTCAGACTAAGGAAAGGACACTGAGATAGATCACTGTATGTGGAAACCCAGACCACCCAAACAGCAAGACGCACTCCCCGGGTCACCAAGCCCCAGAGCTGAGCTGGCAGCAAGGAATCTGGATCACGGAGGGACTCAGAGACCCCAAGACCCCCATGAACGCTGGACATCACCAGACCACTGGATCCCCAGTCTGGAAGAAGACACTCTGCCAGATGGATCAGGGAAAAGCAGGTGGTGGCTGCTGCTGGGCACCCACGGGACCAGCTCAGGATCTGAAGTGAGGCGGGTGGGTAGAGGAGGAGAGCTGCTCAGCTCCGGAGAGCTCTCTACCTTAATTCATGGCAGCAACATCCACCCCATCAGTCACCAGAGCTGAAGGCTGAGTCATCTGTGTCCCCTTCACCATGACCTCCACTCACAGTTGGTGACTCACCCCAGTCTGCTGATAGCT
Source organism: Dasyprocta punctata (assembly GCA_004363535.1). Lineage (NCBI taxonomy): Eukaryota > Metazoa > Chordata > Mammalia > Rodentia > Dasyproctidae > Dasyprocta > Dasyprocta punctata. The sequence continues at coordinate 1,859 of RJWM01018141.1, read as the reverse complement.
CCTCTGGGCCCTCCTCCCCGCCACACTGGAGCCTCTTTTCTCCTGGGGCAGAGTGGAAGGAACAGGCCGGGCTGAAGAGTCAGTCAGTCTGGGTTTAAATGCTGTCTCGTAAGTGTAGGTTTAGCGCTTCCCTTAGCCTTAGCTCCTTCACCTGGAAAAGGAGAAAATCGCATGCTACCTGGGGTTAGGGAAGGGACTTCTGGAGGAACTTTGCAAAATCGAGAACATTACAAATATAGGCTTCTGTAACCAGGATAAACGTACTTCCCTAGGTCTCAGTATAAATAAAAGAAATTCTAAAAATCCAAACTCAGAAGGTTGAAGCAACAAATCTAAGCATTTGTTAAAGTCCCTCGGGTTTTTGTCTTAGCTGGCCAGCTCTCTCCGCCTGCACCACTCCTTCACTCTCCCTCCTGGTCTACAGCTCTGTCTCCAGGGCCAAGCACATGACTCTGGCTTGGCCAATTAGCAGCGCATCCCCTTGGTCATATGTGTGATTCAAGGATAAGCACAGGACTGGTTTACAGCCAATGAGCCTTGAAGGAACTGTTTCTGGGGTTCTTGGAATAGAGTCACACTTTCTTTCTCCACTGGTCTTTATGCTGAAATTTGAGATCTGAACACTAGCACCTGCTCACGGTAGCAAGGAATGTAGCCAGCAGAGCTGATGGCAGAGTCATCAGGTGAAAAGAAATCAGATTCTGATCATGTTGCCTGAGAGCCTAGATCAAACTGTACCGGAATCAGGCTAATCATGCTTCCTGATAATATTTAGTTACAAGGGCCAAAAATTTCCTTTCTTTCAAAGTCTTTGTGTCTTCTGTTACTTTTAACAAGTGAATTCTACCTTATTCATGTGAAGACAGAGTTGGCAGAGTAAGGGAGGAACTCACAATATACAATGTGCAAGATGTGTCCTAAAAATTCTTGTTACATTTCCCTTCCCCCACAATCTTACAAAGTACTGTTGGTGCTCTCAGCTTCTCTGTTCTGTCTTGTACACTGGTCCTAGCAAAATATTTTCACTTTCTCCCTCTGCACCTATTCCCAGGATACCTACAGTACTGAGGATCAGACCCCGCTCCTTGTGTATGCTGGCCAAGTGTTCCACCACTGAGCTACATCCCCTGCTCTGAGTAATTCACTTCGAATCCTCCACTTCTCCCAACCCTTCTGTTAATCTGTTATACTAATCAGCAAGATAACGTGTCTGGGCTTAGCTCTGCAATGACCGGGTCTTCCTTAGACAATGTGAATTGATAAAAGGCTAGGAACACAGGGATTTTTATATTTTTATCCCTGTCACATGCTGTCTTACTAAATCCTGATTGAAACTAAGTTATATGAGCACCAGAGAAGTTTATGTCACAGCAGCAGGCCACTGTCGTTAATTCTCCAGCATTGGCACAGACACCACATACTAGCCCCACGCCTGGCATTCAGACACGAGACCCACAGGCTGCAGGAGCTGGCCATCTTTCATAGAGAACAAAACACAAATCAAATCAATAAACATTATTAATGCCCATTCCATTTAGGGTGTGAGCAAAGCCTCCACTTTAAAAGTATGATTTTATTTTGATTAACTTTGTTATCATTTTGTGGTCAGCTGTACAATTTGTAAAATGCGACATGTTTTTATTAGATCAAAATAATTTTGGGGAGTCCTCCAAGATGGCCGCGCCCAGATGACACCGTGACAGGGAGGCTCCCTGAATATACCATCAAAATGCTGGAATATAAACTAATATAATAACAGAGAGAAGGAAAAAAGAGGGAGATAGGTCCTCTGGACCCAAGAAGAATCTAAAACGAGAACTGTAGCCCATGGAAAGAGTAAAAGAATGAAATAAAGGCAG